>JBAMCL010000737.1:0-168283 GCA_037075165.1 Hirtodrosophila histrioides | reverse complement strand
CTAATAAGTCGCGGTCTGCAAGACGGATGCGAGAGTATTGGGCAAATCGTCGCAGACTACATCGTTGTACAGTTTCTGCAATTTCAAACAACGTCCATGACATTCGTCCGTTTATTAATATAGACATTTGTGGTATATCGTACTTGGCATTATTAGACAGTGGAGCGAACAAGAGTGTACTAGGAGGAGCGTTGGCAGAGCGCATTATAGTAGAAAAACGTGAATGTCGTAAAATGCACGGCAAAGTGCGTACAGCTGACGGGCAAACCCAATATGTCGCTGGAACCATAAGTATTTCCTTGGAGTATAACTCTATAAAAGCGGAAATTGAATTTTTAGTTGTACCTGCCATTAAGCTAGATGTGATTTGCGGTATAGATTTTTGGCAGAAATTCGGCATATCTATTGTTCACACGTCTGATCTTCAACAGTTATGCACGCTTCAAACTGAAGGCGATAAGTTGCCGTTGACTGCATCTCAAAGATTGCGTTTGCAAGCTGCCATCGATTTCTTTCCCACGTCCGAAAGAGACGGCCTTGGCTTGACTGCACTAGTTGAACATGTAATTGACACAGGCGATGCTTGTCCCATTAAGCAAAGATTTTATCCGTTGTCACCTGCCAGAGAGCAGCTGTTGTGTGCTGAAATAGACCGAATGATAGAGCTTGACGTAATTGAAGAAGCGCCAACTTCCGCGTGGTCGTCGCCCACAGTTTTACTCGTTAAGCCAGGCAAAGTTCGTTTCTGTTTAGACTCCCGTAAATTGAATAGTGTAACCGTCAAGGATGCATATCCGATGCCAAATTTAGAAGGGTTATTGAGCCGGTTACCTGCAGTGCATTGCATCTCTAAAATTGATTTAAAGGATGCCTTCTGGCAAATTGCGTTAGAGCAACGATCTCGACCAAAAACAGCTTTTTCAGTACCTAATAGGCCCCTTTATCAATTTAAGAGAATGCCTTTCGGTTTGTGCAACGCGCCACAAACCATGTGTCGATTAATGGATCAGGTCATACCGTATCAGCTTAAGTCGCAAGTACTGGTGTACCTGGATGATCTACTTGTCCTGTCCACAAGCTTTGACGAGCATCTAGTTCACCTATCCGAAGTTGCTTCTCATTTGCGCAAAGCTGGCTTGACCATAAATATAAGAAAAAGTCAATTTTGCTTGACACAAGTAGAATATCTCGGGTATATTGTAGGGAACGGCACCCTCCAAATTAACCCAGATAAGGTCCGAGCTGTGTCTGAGTTTCCAGTCCCAAAAACACAGAGACAGTTAAGAAGATTCTTGGGAATGACTGGTTGGTACCAGCGTTTCGTCCCACAATACTCAACCGTCATATTTGCTCTGACAGAGTTACTGCGAGGCAAGACGTTGGTTTGGAATGAGCGCGCGCAGGAGTCATTTGAACTTATAAAATCAAAACTCTGTACGGCACCCTTTCTAGTGCATCCAAACTATAAAAAACCGTTTATCGTGCAATGCGATGCTTCTATGTTCGGAGTAGGCGCTCTATTAGCCCAACGCGATGAAAATGGCTTTGAGCGACCTATCACCTACATGTCTAAGAAGCTAAATAAAGCTCAGCGTAACTATTCCGTTACCGAGTTAGAGTGCTTAGCCGTGGTTTTAGCCGTGAAGAGATTTCGTATGTATATAGAGGGTCATCAGTTTACAGTGGTAACCGACCATGCAAGCCTACGTTGGCTGATGAACCAGAAAGATTTAAGTGGTAGACTAGCGAGATGGGCCATCAAGCTTCAGGGATTCAATTTCTCAATAGAGCATCGAAAAGGTACCGAAAATGTGGTAGCTGACGCTCTGTCACGTTCGTTTGAAGACGAGGAACAAATAAATGTGGTTGAGATCGAGATATTCCCTGAAATTGACCTTAATTCTGATGCTTTTCAATCAGCAGCATATAACTCGCTAAAAGATAAGGTGATAAAAGCACGACTACCTGATTATCAGATTGTGGACGGGTTTCTTTATTATCGAACAAACTTTTCCTCAGGCGATGCAGAAACAGATGATCAGAATTGGAAATTATTGGTGCCGCAAGAATTGCGCAGAGGGGTGATTAAAGCAGCGCACAACCAACCGTCTGCATCACATTGTGGTATGGCCAAGTGTCTGGATCGAATCCGACGAAACTTTTTCTGGCCGCGTATGGTTGTAGACGTTCGAGATTATATTCGCCAGTGTGAAATCTGCCAAACGTGCAAACATCCAACGCACACCCTTAAACCACCTATGGGTAAGCAGGTACTAACGGAAAGGCCTTTCCAGAGGTTATACGTGGACTTTATTGGACCGTTTCCTCGGACTAGGCGTGGCAATATAGGTATTTTCATAATCCTAGACCATTTTACGAAATTTACCTTCCTGAAGGCCGTGAAAAGATTCACCACTCAAATAATTATCAATATTTTAAAAGAAGATATTTTTGATTGTTTTGGAGTACCGCAAGTGGTAGTCAGTGATAATGGCAGCCAATTCAAAGGCCACGACTTCGCCACCTTTCTCCACAAATATGGAGTAGACCACACGTTTACTGCTGCATATTCGCCTCAATCGAACGCAGCTGAGCGAGTAAATAGATCCATAAACGCGGCGTTGAGATCATACTTGCGATCTGACCAGCGTGATTGGGATTGCTATTTAAGTAGCATTAATAGTTCTCTTCGAAATCATATCCATCAATCGGTGGGAATATCTCCATATTTGGCCGTGTTTGGGCAATACATGCTTACACACGGGCATGACTACAAGTTGTTGGCTAGCTTGGGATTATTGAATGAGGGAACAACAAAATTGAATCGAATTGATGAGTTTGCAAAGATTCGAGCCGATATTCAAAAACACTTGCAGAAGGCATATGATACCAACCAACGCACGTATAATCTGCGCAGTAAAGTTCGCACTTTTGAAGTTGGCCAAAATGTCATAAAACGCAACTTTAAACTTAGCAACTTTGCTGATAATTTCAATGCTAAGCTAGCACCCATTGGGGTGAAAGCTAAAATCAAGAAAAAGCTAGGAAACGCGTTATATGTAATTGAAGATCAGAAGGGCAAGGAGTTGGGAACATTTCACGCGAAGGACCTCTGGTAGAATAAATATACCCTTTTTCAGCTTTGAGCCGTCGCTCATGTATCGCTTCGTTCAAACCTGCGCTGTGAGGGTATGAGCATATACAAAGTTAAGCAACAACCCAATGCATATAATATATTCAAATAGTTGCAACCGTTGCGTTGACAATTTGAATTCGAACGGTCATTACGATATACATCGTAATTCGAGATGCGTTGGCAGGACCAATTAATTGCCATTCACTAAGAGTCATTAATTGAGCCTGCTTCTAAGCACCTCTGCGTGGGTGAATGTTATCGATATCAGCGCGTGCATAGCCCTGTGATCAATTTCCTGTGCATCATCGAACGAATCAGATCGTAAAATTTGAGTTAAGTAATAAATTTGATTGCATCCAGCCAAAAAGTGACCAATTGTCTAAAATTTGTGATCACAAACGATCACATTTACGTAAAGACGTGCAATCGCACCAATATTTAGAGTCTAAAACATTGTTTAAAAGGTATGTGACGCACATTAGTGTAATTCATGCCTAATAATAATTTCATGTAGGCTTTAGCGACTTGGCGACGTGCAGCGTCTGCTACAACTGAGCCTCCGGGACAGCGGCAGCCGCTGCAGTTTTGTGCACCCAGGCCGAGGCTAGTGCGCCTTGCCAAAACTCCACTTGGTGCTACGCTGCGTGCAGTGCACGAGTGCGCTGAAAACGTACAGTTATCGTGTGGTTGCGCTACGCTGACCAAAAAGTACAGTTCGCGGGCAATATAGGAACACCGCTTCGAAGCGCGGTTGCTGCGCGTGTTGGTGTGTGAGCGTTTGCTCTGCATTAAGCACCATCCACTGCCAACGCGTATCTGAACCATAACCTTAAACGACAGTATGGAGTAGCGTGTGCGTCGACGTGTCAGTCTGAAGTGATCACCTGATCACTTGCACCAAGATCACCCTGCTGCAGTGCAGCTAAATTTTATTGACGAATTGGGATAGACAAGAGTAACTTAGTGATCGTGTGCTACTAAGCGAGCAGGCGAGAGGCTCCCTTAGCGGGCGCACTATGCGTTCGCATCATTAGGCGCCGCTTAAAGGCAGGCCCACAACCATGCAGCACCGCCACCACCTCAAACCCCCTTAGGATACATCGCTTCGGATTATAATTAGATTTAATGTAGTATCGTCAAGCAAGTTCTATAATATTATCATTATGCTGTTAAAACGTATTACTTATGAATAACTTCCAGTCATTATAGTGTGTGAGCAGCTTAACCTAACCATGTATCTATATAACGTCACTTGACTCCTCCTTAGCGTCAAAACCTCCGATCGTCGACAGGCCTGCTGACATCGTTGGACATCGTTGGATGTATTTGTGAGTACGGCGTAGCCGATTATAGACATGTGTGTGGTATTAATGGTGCAGTGAAGCTTGCCGATAGTACTTTTGTTTCTTGATTCTTGCGTAAATTACCATATGTAAAACTTGCTTGCCGATGTTGTATTCTAGTAGTTGTTAAGTTGAAAGTGCTCTCAGTCAGTGAAGACCCAAAGGGCTTTTAGTTTCTGTAGTGTTTGGTTAAAATGTTGTAAAGCCAAACCAAAATGAATAGTTTAGTAATGCCCAGAGTGGCTAATATAATTGAAGTTTATAGATTATCCTAGTAATGTAAGTTGACTTTTGAAATGAATTAAAAGCTGTTAAAGGGCACCTAAAGCAAGTTTACCAGCTACTTATTGGGCAGACCAATAACCAATTATAGGTTCTGCAAGGTAGGGAGGGTAAAGAGGAGAGCAATAACACCTGAGTTCTCCAACGCACACACCCCTGCTCAAAGTAGTTTCCGCCATTAATGATGAAGCCATTCCTTTAGGCTCTGTCTAACCTTGTTTTTTTGTAACGCATGATTGGGAGAGTACAAACAACCCACCCCACTTGCCCTGAGCGCAGCCGGCAACCGAATTAAGACAGAGCGTACTCTTGATCATCCGCGTGTACGTTACATAATGAAGGTGTTAAATTGTTGAAATCTGTGCGGTGGCGCCACCTAGCGACCTACATTGTGGAAAGGAAGCGCTGCAAGAACAACGCCAACATTTGCCGGCTAATTAATGAAAATGCTTTGAAATAATTATGCATAATTTTTACTGTATACATTGAGCAGTTTATGGCTGAGTTATTACAACAGCTGCTGTCGAAAGTAATTAGCATACGTCTGAAAGGGGGCTTCCGGGGCGGGGTGTACGGGTGCGGGCGTTGCAGATTGCTAACAATTTCAAGGAGACTGGGAATTGTCTGTGGCCATCCTCCAACTTTTGGGAGTATTTATGGCATGAAAATGCATTTTAAAATGCCAAACTGCTGAGGGAGGGGAGCTTGACAACTCGATTTCAAAGTAAACAAATGAGCGAAACACACACACCCACGCACACACTCACACACTCATCTACAAGTTGTGCATTGCACAACATGTTTTCCATTTCAAGTGTAAACAAAATTCTAATACGTAGAACATATTGCTGGAAAATTGCTTTCCTTTCGGCAACAGCAACAGCAACAACTACCAGCAATGGCAACTGGGAGATGGGAGCAGGAGCAACAGGAGCAGCAAGGAGCAACAAGGAGCCAAGCAAAACCGAAAAGCATTGTTAACAACAACAGCAACAGAAGAGTGGCGGAGGCCCATACATGCGAAGGGGGGGGTCGGCGGGGTGTGGCAAACCGAACGAAGAACGTCAAACTTTTGATGTTGCAATTTGTAATTCAAGCAGAAAACGAAGCGAGCAAATTTTTTTGCCGTTTTTCTCTCCCTCTCTCTCTCTCTTTCTCTTTTGGTTCTGCACAGGAATATGTGAATGCCTAAATGTGTGAGTGTATATGAGTATGTAACTGAGTGTTTGCAAGTGTGTGTAGGAATTTTATTTCAAGACCCTACACCGTGCAACCCAGCCAAGCCGAATTACAAATGACCTACAATCCGAAATTAGTTTTGAAATTTAGCAGGAAATGGCGCACTTTTGAGAGATTCTTATTTCCTGATATCATCATAAGGTAAGGAATTCTTAAAATACTTGAATAAAATAAAAAAATCAGGTGATATGCCTAGGATGATAACTCAACTATTGAAATTAAGTATTCTTCAGTTATAAAAATTGTTTCTAATGTATGACTTACCTGGATATATCCTTACATACGATTAGAAAATCAGAAAATGTCCGTCAAATATCGAAATCCTCCAATAAAAAATGCTCCTTGGTACGTCAGGAATTATGAAATTCATAAAGATCTCAGTATTTTATTAGTCAAGTATGAAATAAAGAAAAGAACTGAAAATTAAAAAAAAAATGCATTATATAAAATTAGAAAATTGGGTGTTTTACTTAGGATCTAACAAAAATATTTAAATTTGGAGGTTTTCCAATTCACCTACATCTTTAAAATGCTCAGCTTAGAATTAGAAAATCAGAAAATACTTAGATAAAATTAGAAAATCAGATGGTTTACTTAGGATGTTAAATAAATTCAATATTCTTGAGTTATTAAAACAAATTCGGACGTATTACTTCTCTGAATATATCCTAACATAAGATAAGAAAATAAGAAAATGCTTATAGAAAATTAGATGGTCTTCGTAAAATGTAACACGAATATTTAAATGTGGAGGTTTTCCAATTCACCTACATCTTTAAAATGCGCAACTTAGAATTCGAAAGTCAGAAAATACTTATTTAAAATTTGAAAATCAGGATGATAAATAAATGAAATATTCTTCAGTTATTGATAAAGATTCTGATGTATTACTTCTCTGAATATATTCTAAGATAAGATTAGGAAATCAGAAAATACTTATAGAATATAAGAAAATCAGATGGTTTACTTAGGATGATAACTAAATGAAATATTTTTCAGATATTGATAAAAATGCTGATGTATTACTTCTCTGAATATATCCTAAATACCATAGTTAAATAAGTTAAGATCGCTGATTGTTACGAACGCAGTTTAAAGATCTATTAACCTCAGTTCAAGCCCCATTTCCTGTTTGTTGTTGCTGTTGGTTGCTTTGGCATGGCTCGACGAGTATTCGTAGGAGTTTGCCAGAATTTTCTCATTCACATTTCGCCCGTAGAGTTTTCTTTTCGTTTTTTTATATTTTTTCCTTCTTGGCGCATTGTATGGGCATAAGAAGCGCACAAACCATAAGAAAACTTTGGCGCTTGAAATATTGTTAAGCGTGGCGGTTGCGCCACCCTGCCAGAGCTCCCTTGAGGGGGGGTAGGGGGTGAAACGGGTCTGTAGATGGGGGCGACACAGCTGGCAGTGCGCCGAGGCATTAAAAATGTTTTGGAAGTTTTCGATTTGGCCATAATCCCGGGCACTTGTTTAGCGGGCCCAGAGTCCAACTAAGGCTCAAATACGAATATATATCTGGCAGTAAGTAAGTACCGAGACCGACTACTTTCCTTCATATTTTGGGATTATCATTGTTATTCCTTGCCGCCTGGTCGCGCAATTCCCGCCCCTATCATTAGCGTCTGGGCATTAATTGTTTAAAGATTAAGATTGTTGCCTTTCGGGTCGCCTTTTTTGCGCAAACTCAATTGTTATTTACTTAGGCTCAGGGGCCGAGTGCCTACATTTAAGTAGGGAGCGGCTCGATCAACGACTTTTCGCTTCAGCGACTCTATAAGAAATCGTAAATTGCGTTGAGCGCAGCTGTCGACGACGACATCTTCACCCCTTTTGAGCAGCCGCAGGACAACAGATCCGAAATTTCTATTTATTGGCAATTTAAGTGCGATGTAAATAGTTTTGGGCATTCAGGTAGCAGCCGCCCTGACTTTGATCGAGCATGTGAAAGATCCTGCCAGCACAGATAATGCATTATCAATTTGCTAGGGTTGAATTAGCTCGATTTAAATGTTTTGGGTACGCTATGAATGAAAGGGGAATTCCCCTTTGTTTGCTGCCTAGCCCTGGCGATAGGGTTTAATTGATTATGCACTATTTTTCAATATAAATTACCCATAGGGGAGGGTCGGTGATGTGGTTCGCTTACTTTTCTAGTGGCTCGTACTGTGGTGGTGCATTGAATGCTATTTATTCATACATTTCTAAAGAATTTTGCATATTTTCCTATAATTTAAAACGTTTCCCTTTTCTAAAACCCAAATCCTTTTGAGTGTTGCCAATTTGCACAATTTGCAGTCACAAGTCTGTGCTTATTAAATATTAAACCATTTGGTTAAAAACTCTTTCAAGTACATCACTTTTTCAATGGTTAATTTGCAGCTTTTAATCAAAGGCTGATGAGGTTAAATGCCAAGTCTGATTGCCAAACTCTGGATAAAGCGGCATAAATTGAAAGCAAAAATTTCATAATTAATTAAATTACTTAATTTACTTTGTACTACATAAGCCGAAATTACCAAAAAGTAGGAAAAAACCCCAACAAGAGCCAAAACACTCACCGCAGTCAACAAAAAACCTTGTTAGTAATTGCGGTAAATGTGATTAGAAACTTTGTTGCAGGGCCCTCGTCCTTAGCAATGCTTTCCCCTATTTGATTTTTAGCGCCAGAAAAACCAAAAACTTTTAACCTAGACACCAACTACTACACGCACACACACACACACACACACACACACACGCACACTCACCCGTAAATAGTTGGCCTTTTACGTGCGTTAATGATGTTTTCTCAATCAAAAAGTTAAATCTTTCAGAGCGTAAGAGCAAATTTTGCTAGCTGCCGAGGCACGCAAAAATGTGTTGGCAAGACGGGGGACGGGGGACTGCAAGGGGCTTCAGTTTGGATAGGGCCTGCGTGTTAAGCGTTTTAGGAACTGTCGCTTTTGGGGCTGTGGCTCTCGTTGTGGCTGCCATCGAATCGAACAAGAAAAGCTAATTACAAGTAGCTGAAAGTTGTGCGTGTTTTCGCCTGAATGGTGGACAACGAAGGTGCAAGGGGGGCGGTAGGGGGAGCAGGGGCGGGCTTGATTTAGCATGAAAAGATGGAGGGGTTCGACGCTTTGCCGAAACACCTGTTCGAAACTGTTTGAAACTTTGATTGGTTTTTATATGATTTTTTTTTGCTTCTTTGGGGAAACTTTAGCGGCGTCTTGCCAAATGTGTCAATAATTGGGCTAAAATTTGTGTAAAGTTGCCAAATTCGCTGAGTAGAAGTTGAATTAGTGGATGGAATTGTGTAACTCGACAATTTAAAGTCTCTAACCTCTAACGTGGAAATTAATCACAAATTTGACAATAACAATCCAATTGTAAGTACTCAAAACTCAAGTGTGAGTAGAGCCACACATGAAATCCATTTGGAAATTATAATTAATTAGGTTAAGGTGACAGCAAAAGTTACAGACAGTTATAAAGGCATTCAGCTTGACTTTCATTCACACAATAAATAAATTTAATCTCATTGGAGCTTTGAAAGCACATGAAAGCTTAATTCATGTGCTTTCAAAGCTCTAATGAGAAATATACTTATGTAAGTACGCTTATATACATAAAATTGTATAACATATGATATAATATGTTGAAAGTTTACTTATACCTGCTGCTTGTGGCTTCTCTCCTGTATATGAATACTTACAAGGACCTTGCAGCAATTATGAATTCCATTCTAGTTGGGCAACTTTACAGCTTCCTAACTCTCATTCATTCAGCTATCTATTCATTCATTTATTCATTTATTTTGTGCCCTAAGCTGCAGCTCCTCTCCTGCTGCTCCTGCGCTGCTCGTGCTTCTGCAACATTCCTGCGCTTTATAGCTTCCCAGTTTGAAACTCCTCAGCTTGGCATAAAGTTGGGCACAAGGAGCTTGGATCCCTTTTGTGGCACTGCAGAGCTAAAGCCAAACACTTACTTAAAATTTGAACCCCTTTTGGCTGCTCAAAAATCGTTTTCAGTTCAGTTTTCAGTTTGCTTCACTTTTAGTTCACTTGCACTCATTTTGCGCTTGGTTTTCTTGTGTTTTTTTTTGTGTGCTTTCCCATTTTGGGAATTTTAATATAAGCCAAGCTTTTGCTAGCTGGAATTTGTTGTTTTTCCCCGCACTTTCTTGGGCAAAAAGTTTTTATCTACGACCAAATAGTTTCTGACTATTTCACCATCAATTTTATTGGTAATACTTAGACAAAAGTTTGCCCACATTACAGAGAGCGATATTTGCACTGGGCACAGCGAGAGAGGGTGCGTTCAAATTCTGGCTGGTTTTAAATTAAAAGGATTCAAAGCGTTAAAGTTTCTTGGCCAAACAATATTTTTGGCTGTGTTGTGTGCCTGGTTGGTGCTGGGAATTAGAAATGCGTTTGTATCTGATCAATTTGGCCTGGGAACTGCTTAAAACTAATAAAGAACTTGTGACTGCAACTTCGTTTTGATGTGTTGTCTGCTGTAATTGTAATTAGTTTTGGGCCAATGCCTCGACTTGCCCTGTAATTGCGACAATTGAGTGTAAAAGCTGCCAACTTGTAATTATCACTTACAACACAGCAGCAGCAGCGGCCAACGCTAAAACCAGTTGTGGGGGCGGTGGTGGTAGGGTGGGGTAGGGTAATGGGAATGGTAGCACAACCTGCATACACATGCAGCTTAATTAATAGACACAACAAACGTTTCACGAACCAAAATCCGCACACAATCCGGCTCTGGCTTTGGCCTTTCACCTCTGGTAGACCTACACAACATGACGGAACAGAATTCTCTGGCCGCAATAATAATTTACATTTTAAGCCAATTCAGAAAATGTTGAACAACAGAAAAAAAAAACAAAAAATTTGCATTTTCACAGTTAAATAAAAATTAATTACAACAATTTATCGTCGTCGCTGGAAAAGAACAAAAAAAAAACGTCACAAACGCAACGTAACGAATGAATTACAAGGCGAACAAGCCCCCAGGACAAATATCCTTTAGCTCGCCCCCAAAATCCCACTCCCCCAAGCACCATAATGTGCGGTTTGTTGTTGTTAAACGTTGTTGTTGCTGGACGTTGGTCAAAACTGGCTAAAACGTAAATGTTAAACCCTTTCGTTAATGCAGAATAATTGCTACGGTTCGTGGTCCGAGTTGCGAGTTGCGAGTTGTGAGTTGCCTGGCAAAAACGTCAAAAGGCAACGATATTTTCTTCTTCTTCTTCTTTTTTTTCACTCATTTTTTTCTCCGCTCTGTCTCCTGAAATTAGAGCGACGGGCAACCGGGAAATGTGGGCGTATGGCGAGTTCCGTTTCATTTAGTTTTCAGTTTCCACCTAATTTACCCAATTGGGTAAAAGTGCTTTGTCATAATCAGCCCGGGAGCAGGGTTCGCATATCTAATGAATGAGGCCCAAAACGAACCGGAGTGGAGGCGCCATAAAGCAAACTTTTGTCGGTGGGGCACCCAGGAAGCAGCAACAGCAGCAGCAGCATCATGAAAAAGTAGCTCCATTGGAATGGGTCTATTTGCTCCAACCGGCTCTCCGCTGGGCACATATTTATCGAGTTGCTAATAGGCTGTCACATAATTAGCCTTGTAACAACAAAATCGGCTACCAAAAAAGGTAGCCAAGCCAAAGTGCCACAGAGAGAGAGAGAGAGGGGGGGCGAAAGGACATTAGCATTAGCCAGGATGAAAGTCAAAGATGTTAACGATAATGTCCGACCGTGTCGTAGCCAGCGACTAATGCGCTTTTCACAAACTGAGCTTGGTTGTGGATTGTCGGTGTTGGGTTTCATTTGAAAGACAGTCCAATGCGCTCTAAAATGATATCCTGATATGCTTGTAAGATAAGCAAGGAGCAAAGTGAGAAACTGAGAAACTGGTTAGAAAAATGAAAGACTTGATTTGCCTAATAGTGTGGGGGAGTAAATGTTATCTCAGGACTCTCATAACTAAAAAGTCCTTTGGCCTATTTTGTTGAAAGTTTGACATTGAATTCACACGTGCCAGATATCTGGCAAATAATTGACATTTTTTATGTTTATCTTGATAATTCTGTTTCCTGTTAAATCCATTGTTTGTAAATCTTTTTACTCCCTGTACCCATAAAATGGGTAAAAAGGGGGTATTGGATTTGTGCAAAAGTATGTAACAGGCAGAAGGAGACATCTCCGACCCTATAAAGTATATATATTCTTGATCAGTATCAAAAGAGATTTCGATTTGGCCATGTCCGTCTGTCTGTCCGTCTGTCCGTCTGTCTGTCTGTCCGTCTGTCTGTCTGTCCGGATGAACGCGTCGATCTCAGCAACTATAAGAGCTAGAGACACCAAATTTGGAATGTGGGTTTCTGTATACCATACGCAGATCAAGTTTGTTTCCGATCTCAGATATCTCTCCCCGTTCCCCCGCAAATCGATCAAAACGTTTTACAGCCACAGTTTTAAAGATATCGCTTTGGGATTTGGCATGTAAACTAGTTCGGCCACTCTTAATCTACTGTGCAAATTTCAAGTCGATCGGATAATAAACACGGAAGTTATTCAACGAACAATATTCAGTACTGGAGCGAGGGGGGGTAGAAGAAGCACAGCCACGACTTAAAAGGCCTCGCGTACGCTGTGGCTCGCGTGTGTGTGTGTATGCTTTGTGTATGTGTGCGTGCATGTGTAAGAGACGAACATATGATTGGAAGTTTTAGACTTGGGTACAGGGAGTTTCGTAGTCGGGTATACTCGACTAGAACATTCTTACTTGTTTTATTTGAATGAATATATTTATTGAGTGGCCAATTGGCAACATAAATCGTTGCTTTTGATTATACAGTGACAATACAAATATATTTATTTATTATAAATTAAAGTTTTCACTGGTATGCGCTGACACAAATATCTTAATCCTTTGAATAAATAAAACTCTGCTTATTTCTAGCAAATTAATCAACTTTCTATATTAGACAGCCAAAGCTAGGTATGCAGAGGTTATTATGATTATTATCGTAGCCTATTGATCGATGGGATTTATTGTATCCCCTTCCAAGCCTAAAGGGTGCTCAAGAGTCCTATCTCCTGCATTGATGGGATTTCATCCTTAAGTTCGCAAAATCAAAGGTTAGCTATAGTTTCAAATAGTAGACTATCAATGAATTAATGAAAACGTTTTATTAACTTATATTTTTAGCGGTCTGTTCTCTTTATACATATTCCTAACAATAAGGCATTAATCTGTAGTCCTGGTTGTCACAGGGACGGCGATATATAATGAAGTAACGATGGGAATGATTCAGGCTCGCTTTTTAGCCCTGTTTCCGGCAAGTAAGGCTTTTACACTTAAAACTCTGAAGCCCAAGAATAACAAAGAGTTTTGTTCTATTACATTTTCTTATTTGTCTCTGCTTGAAACAACCCTACCCTCTTTTTAGCTCATGCATGCCTAGGTAAAAATGGTATCATCTATGCGAGTCAAATGCGCCTTCCCAGAGGTGACATTAAATTTTCAAATTGACTTTGAAAAATGGCGTGGAAAATGAGCTCAAATCGTTGCAAGGGACACCCCAAAACTGTTGTCATTAAACGCATTTTGCATGGCTGTTGCAATTAACGAGGACGAACAGGACGAACAGCAGCTGCAATCAGCCAATAAATATTCGATAGAGTCCGATGCGAGGCGTTGATTATTGTTTCAACGCCTCAATAATTCGAAATATTTTTTAAAATCGCTTGCAAAAAAGGCAACACACACACACACACACACACACACACTGAGAGGATGCATAAAACGAACATGGGTAAATATTTGTTGCCGTTGGCAAAATGCAAAATGCAAACGTTGAACGGGTTGTAAGTTGGCCTCTGTATGTTATGTGTGTGGCAGGCCATGTTGCTGGCCATCCCAATGGCCAGTGCTAATTGCCAATTATGGACAAATGCGTTCGTGCGCGAAATTAAATTAACCCCTTTTTTTGTTTGACTCCAGCCTCCTCTGCCTGCACGTTGTTACCTACCCCTTCCGGGGATCAACCTTCAGCAAGTGCAATCCACAACCGTTTGTTGCCAAGTGGCCACCATGTCATCAATCAGCACGGCCAGGCCAGACACGCCACGACAAGGGCAAAACACAACTACGCGATGAGCAAATATGAAATATATTTATGCCATCAACATCATGAAATGGCCAAAGAGATGGGTAGCAGTATTAACTGGGCAAAGATGTAACGAGCACAAGCGATAAGCAGTTATCGTTAAATTGTTTGTGGATAAGTATAATTGTAAAAGTTTTTAGTCACTCATTATTATTCGCGAGCAATTGTTTCCGCTGCGCTTATGTCACGTACACAGCACACGGACGCAGACGCTTTCAGAGCTTAAAGCTCTGCTTGCATAGAAATGCAGCAAGCAGAGCTTAAATGCTCTAATACATGTACACTTATTACTACACATACATATAGCATTCTAAATATGAGTGAAAACTCATTTAAGTGCGGGAATCTACTGAAGAAGCAAAATTAAATATACATTGTTGTTAGTTGCCTGACGACAAAATGTACAAACTAATTAAAACGATTGCTATATGGTCGTAGCTTAACTAATTATTGCTAAGATATTGACAGAGAAAACTCTGAGTAGAGGACCACAAAAAGGCCTAGCCTACATATGCCTTTAGTAATATTTGTAAGACCTAAAATGTGATATAGATATAGAGCATCTTTTAGTCAACTACGCGAATATTTTGCATATTTTTGTCGTTTTGTCTGTGGTCAACTGACAATGTACACATCGTCATGCAATTATTAAAAATTGACTGATTGGCACGGTTACATATTGGCAGAAAAAACCGAGAGGAGGAAAACAGCAACAACGAGTCAACACCCAAATGAGTTAAGTGGCGAACTGAATCGCACCGCATCGAACCACATTACAAGCGCGCATTAAAAATAATACAATTTTGAAAGTTTCATAAATAGCGACTGACATTACAATTTATTTAATCTGTTTTTTTTTTTATATTTTTTTACCACCCACCCACCCAAAACCACAGCCTGTGACAGATGCTGGTTTTACGAGTTTTTGTCGAGGCTGGAAAAATGCTGTCAAGTGCAAAAAATAATAACACGCATCGCGTCAGATTTTCAGATGTTCAGATCTGATAATGCAAACAATGAGCCTTTTCACTTTTTGCTTTTGTCAGATAGCAGCCGTTTCCTGCCTTGCACTGACATTGTGGTTTATAAATGATTCAAAAAACTCTGTGTGCATTGTCTTAACCCATCAAAAGCAATGTTTGTCATTGAAATCTGAATTTAAAAGTGAATTGCGTCAAGGCTTTTGCTGTGGTCGCAGCATATAAATCGAAAAGTAAAATGGAAAATATCCAATTAAAGTAAAATTCACTGATTCCATTTTATATTCAGGAATTTTAATGCCTTCACATATATGTAGTTACGAAACGATTAAGCACTTTAATCATATTTATCTTGCTTACTATTGCGAACATCCGGCTCAGTCTCTCTGCCCTGCTCCTCTTCTCCCTCGTTCTCGTGAATGGAACGTTGGCTGCTGCGAGGTGAAGGAGGACGTAATACCGTAACTGTATAACGACCAGATGAAGGAGGTCTCTGAGTGGATCGCATGTTGAGGAAACGGTGCCGTAACCGCTCACGTCTCTCACGATTACGTTGCTCGATCAGCTCCTCCAAGTTCACTGTAGTGATGATGAGGTATTTTGAGACAAGTTAGATATGTTAGGTAAGTTACCTTGAAGTTCACACTTACAGGTGGTAATACTCGGCTGGATTTGCTCATCCATAAGTTTGCTGTTCTTCTTGGTCCTTGCTCGAGGTTCAAAGACACTCTCATCAAACGTTACTCGTGATGAGTCCACGCCTTCCTTGTGGGTATAGTAGGGCTCTGATGTGGAGCGAGAGATGAATGGAGGAGTTGAATCTTGCAATATTTGATACGGATCCTGCTTTCTACGCTGATCCGCTTTGGAGCGATTCTAAAGAGGAATACAAATTTTATTTCATTGCGACTTGTTAATTGCTTAGGATTATTTCCAGCCTCTGAAGCTAAGACCGTCCTCCTACCTGTATAGCACCGGTACTTGGTGTGTATTTAGATTGAACCAGTCTGGCCGTAGATGCTTCCGGTAGGGTCTTACGTTGCGATTCATTGGTATATGGCAGCTCATTGGGGAAAACTTCATCCCAGTACTGGTCCTTAAGTAGCTCCGGATATTCTTGATGCATTTCATCCACAATTACATACGATACAGTCAAATTACGATCGATCATCCAGTTGAGCTGTGAATCAGCTTACAATTTTTAGACAAACTAAATGCATCACCTGTTTACCTCAAAATCATCATCGTCCTCGCCAAAGGGGTTAATCAGAGACTCGGCAACTTTCAGCCAGCCCATGTAGAAGAAAAACTGCAATATCGTCAATATGGGGAAATATTTGTCTATTTGATTCGTAGCGGTGCGACTTTCCGGATTTTCTATCCATTGCTGCCCAATGACGGCACACAGGAAGAACGTATAGGTGGCCAGTGTGACCACCTGCGTATAAACCAGGGGCACACTGACCCAATCATAGTACAGTAGAAATCCGCACGATCCACGAAAGCTGTTCAACTCATCGATAATTGATTTGACCGCATAATCATCGCGTATCTTATTCTCTCGACGTGCACGACAAACAACGCTGGCTGCCCACACAATCGGCATCCAATGTTTGGGATAGTTCGGAAACGCTGTGTCCAAGGCTTCAATGATGTTCTTCTCATTCTCCTGCATAAAACCCGCCTCGATAATTTGATTGTAGGTGGGAAAACGCTTCTTTACGCTAGGCGATATCATAGTGAAAACAATCACCTGGCACAGGCACACATATCGCAGGATTGTCCGACGCATGGCTCGGGCACGATCATCGTAGCCTTGGAGGCTGGCGCTCACGAGTATGGCTATTGAATCGGGCCAAGGAATTGCCGTATACTGCCCCCACCAACGCCCCATCACAATGGACACATAGAAACCCAGCACAAATGATAATGGAATGAGACTGCCATGCTTATTACAATAGAACACCATGTTCTCAAACACTCTAAAGTGAGAGGCAGCGCGATGTTGAAAGCGCAAAAATAGTGAAGAAATGTACTTACCTGCGAGCTCCATCACCCATTAAACATCGGTAAGATATAGCCAGTAACAGATAAAAAATCATAAATACAAGCAGATCCAGCCAGACCAACTTATAGATACTACCACGCCATCTACAAACGATACGCAGAATCTTACTTCAACTTACATTCTATTCTAACAGAGATAGGTACCTGAATAATAAACGCACAAAGTTGCTTGTAAGCCTAGAGGTGGCAACGTCAGCCGTATAGGTAACAGTCATGACTGAACAAGTTAGCTATATGAAACCAACTGAAACAATGCCTAATAATATTAAACGAAGCGCCTACTTCTATCAATCAAATGAGAATGTTCTGTATCTATCAATCATACACGATTACAAGACACCCTGTACACAGGTCTTAGATTTCCAACACATACTGCTTCAGGCAGTTCAGCGGACATGGTAGCAAGCAGACCAGTTCAAGTGGCCCAATTGAAGGCTATACTCGTATATTGAATGGTTGCTTATACGAGTATAAGTATCCCTAAAGAGGGATCAATCTCAACGTGAGAATATTGAAGGTTTATTTTAGAATATAAACTGATTCCTTTATTGCACAACATATAATATTAAGTAAGTTAACGTTACTTCATATAAGAATAAACCCAACTCATTTATTAATAGATCGAACAATTGATATTGAAATCGGTAAGGTATTGAGACAAATTAGGAATTTAAATATAATTATTTCTTGCCCATGGACTGAACAAAACTTTTATCTGTTTGACTTTCCTTTTCCCCACTATCCCTGTGAATCGGTTCGGAAGGTTGATGCTTTGACGAACTTGATTGGGAGGATTGTTCTGGCTGATTGGTCAGTTCACCCTTAAGTAGATCAAAGGTCATCGCTGCGTGCTGCAATTGCCTGGCGACACGTTCGCGTTCACGCTCCTCCTTCAGGCGATCAAAATCGTCCTTGCTGGTCTCACGAGTCGGCAGCAGTCCCTCCTCTTCGTCGCCCATGCGGCTTTCGCTGTGTTCCAAAAAACTAAAGTCGACATAGGAAATGGAAGAGGAGCTGCGATGGATATCAAAACGACGGGATGCAAATTTAATGCGGAGCTCCTGATCAGGATAGTTGTCATCCTCCCCATCAAAATCGGTAAAATCGTGCTCATCGGTGTATGTTGTACTAATGGGACGCGATGCATTGGATTGCGCCAATGATGTAATTTTTGAGAGGTCAAGCTTGGCTGTGGAGGCTTCAGGTGGCGCCTGACGTTGCGACTCATTTGCATAGGGCAACTCATTCGGAAAGACCTCGTCCCAGTACTGATCCTTCACCAGCGTCGGATGATCGTTGTGCATCTCATCCACAATCAAGTAGCTGACCTGCAGATTTCGATCGATAACCCAATTGAGCTCAAAGTCATCATCGTCATCGCCAAAGGGACAAATCAGCGTCTCGGCGACCTTTAGCCAGCCCATAAAGAAGAAAAACTCTAGCATGCTGAACAACGGAAAATAATAGTTCATAGCATTATTATAGTGGGCATCGTGCTTCTCGATGTACTGATGTCCAAAGATGGCAGCCAAAAAATAGGTATACACTGCCAGTGTTACCACCTGCGTGTAAACTAGGGGCACACTGATCATATCATAATGTGTGAGCATATTGCAGCCAGATCGAAACTTGTTTAACTCATCGATCATAGACTTGAGCGAGAAATCATCCCAGATGCGTCCCTCCTTGCGAGCACGTGTCATAATGCTGGAGGCCCACATAATGGGCATCCAGTACTTGGCATGCTTTGGGAACTTCTCATCCATGGCCGTTATAATGCTCGCCTCATTCTTGTTGAGCAAGCCCGCGTCAACGAGGTAATCGTAGGTGGGGAAGCGACGCTTTATCCCCGGCGATATCATCGTGAGCACCATGGTTAAGGACAGGCAAACATAGCGCATTATGGTGCGACGCATTAAACGTCCGTGCTCGTCCTGGCCCCGCACCAGGGCACTCACATAGACAGCCAAAGGATCTGGCCAGGGCACCGTAATATACTGACTCCACCAGCGCTCCACAATGATGGCCACATAGAAGCCGAGCACGAAGGAGAGCGGTATAAGTGCTCCATAGCTGCGACAATACTCCACGATATCTTCAAAAATGCTGCGAATTGAGTAAGAGGTAACTGGAAATCCAACTGGATAGAATCCTGAATCTAACGACTTACCCCTTATCAGTGTCGCTGAGCAGAACACGATACAACAGGGCCATAGCGTAGAAGGCGGCCAGAAATGCCAATAGATCGACCCAAATTATTTTGTAAATGCTTGCACGCCATCTAGCGGTCGTGGGCAGCCATTTGTTATTGAAAGACCCCTGCAATTTGTCAACTGGACTTACCTGGCCAACAGCTTCCAGAAGCAGCCGAAACGGTGACAGGTAGCCACCTTAGCGGTATAGGAAACGGTCATGTTTGTGCAGGTTTAGCAAATAAATCAAGAGACAAATCAACTCGACGTGAATCGAAGTAAAGCCAACTATATTTAGGGTTACTTTGCTTTGAAAGAATTTTTCTTGGCCTACTAAAGTTCCCAGCAGACTGAGTACCTTGTGGTCTGTTGCGGCTTTAACCTTAGATTACAGTGTATATGCCGCAGTTCGTGATTACATTAATTGGCAAATTCAAAAATGTTGCGGATTAAGTATAATTCACAATAGAAGCTACGGAAATTTGATATACACGGAGAGAAGTTGGCTCTGCCTTACTATATAATAAAGTAGCACTGAATTCATGGTCAACTTTTGTGTGTAAGTCGAAATGATTTTGCTAACATATCATAAATATATACGTATATGCTCTGGAAAGAATACAAGACTTAGGCCTCTTAGGCCTCGACGTCACAGCTTTCAAAGTAAGGTAGCTCCGAATCGAGAGGGTGATCGATTCATTATACGCCAACTGCAGAAGAAGGTTTTTCGTACACTGAGAGATCCCAATTTTAGGATGTCCAAATCTCAGCAAAAGCAGTCCGAACCAGAGCCCCCCCGGGATCGCATGCACTTTAATGCACACAAGACGACGGGCAAACAGGACAGCAATTGCCGCACCTGCAACGATTTCAAGTCCTGGTCCACGCAGCAACGTCTCATTTCCAACGCAAAGGCAGCAAAGGAGAAGCACATGGCCTCCGATAAGCTAACCGTAAATGCCGCTGGAGTTCCAGCCCCACGGGAGGATTGCCCACTGGACAAGGTGGGTCTGGGCATGTCCACCTGGAGCCTGCTGCATACCATGGCTGCCTTCTACTCGGACAATCCAACAGATACGGAGAAGCGTGATATGCGTAACTTTTTCGAGGTGCTCTCGCGTCTATATCCATGCGAATATTGTGCCAAGGACTTTCGTGTCGACATTGGGGTTAATCCTGTCAACGTGAATTCCCAAAAAGATCTGGCCCAGTGGGTGTGCAACTTCCACAATCGCGTGAATGACAAGCTCGGTAAGCCGCTCTTTGACTGCAGCAAAGTCCACGAGCGGTGGCGCGATGGCTGGCTGGATGGTTCCTGTGACTACTAGCTCTATTGTTCAGTCAACAATATCTCACCACTAACCCTACCAAAACCGAATCCGATGTTGGCAAGACTTACATTATACAACTAATTGGTTCAACAAATTCGAGTGGATCCATCCAAAACGGGCTCATCAAAACCCATAAGAATTTCAAGAAGAAAACAGACCACATCATCAAGCTGCTTAACTGTTTGGTTTTATCGCTTGGTTGTTAACATTTCGTAATAACTGTATGTATCGTAAATTATAATAGTTACTACTGTCAGTGTATAATTTTGTATTGCATCATTTCTTATACGATTTCGTACTCAGGAGGATTATATGCATCCTTATGTTCAGCTCCATAGATTGGTTATTATGCTGCTGCCTTATTTTGTTGGTTATAACTATTATTTGCTCTATGTATGTTTCTCACCCAATTATTTCTGGGGCTGCGAAATCGCCTCATAATTGTGTATACTCGTTTTGGATCTGTCCTGATTGTTCTAGCCAGCTAATTTCGTTGTCATTCTGGCGTTAAATGAAGGCAACATCACACATTTGTGGGCGTAATTATTTAAATTAGATCATTTATATGTGCTGGCGACAACAAAGGCAATCACAATGCCAATTTGCAATCCCAGCCACATGTGCTAAGCATCTCCGCTCATTTTCTTCCTAACTTCCGAACTCCCAGTATCCCATACTCCCTAAACTCCCAGCAGAAAATAAGCACATGTGTGTGTGTGGTGTGTGTTTGTGTGTGTGTATACACTTACACTAGGTAGCTTCGTCAGTGGCAGTAAAATTTTAATGCCCCTACAACGCGTGCTGCTGTGATTTAGACCCCCCTCACCACATTCCCCTTTAGTTCAACTCTGTCAATGTGCTAAGAGTGAAAGTGTGAAGAGCATTTCGAGTATCTTATCAGTATTGCGAACATGTATTGTACGATTACGAATATGAGTATGAGTGTGAATGTGAGTGTGAGTGTGAGTATGAGTACTGCTAAAGTCATGTTGTAGTTCACTTTGATCGTTTGTAGTATGACAATCGCGCTGTAATCCAAATATGACGCATACACTGAGCAAAATTCATTGTTTCGTTTAAACTTTTTAAGGCATTTTGACTAATAACTAATAATTATTATTATTATCCATATTCATATGTTTAAAACTACATAACGCCTAATCTCTAGCAGCAATAATGGCTTTATAGCTTTCATAAGGCTGATTACTATTATAAATAAATACATCTACAAAAAAAAAAAAAAACTTTAAAGAAATATTTCAGAAGACAGCAAATCATTTGGTGTATTAATCTGATTCTAATTAAAACAGAGCTGTAATTAACGCACTAAATACGTATTTTTATATTTTGATAAACTTATATTTAATATTTATTTTTTATGCTGCGTGTTATTTAAAACACTTTCATAAATATATAGGGTTAAAGAGTGGATAAACGTAGGGATCTTACAGAGTATTATTATATGTAGTTATATGTAGTTAAAATTATTTCATATATTCATATTCATATCTTTCAGCCAGCTCCATTCTATAGTAGCTATATAATACATGTAAGGTTGAATATAGATTAACCAATACTCTATTGTGTTTATGTGTAATGAACTATGTGCTAAATACAGCGTATAATGATAATTTGAATGATTCTCCGAACAACAGAACAACTTCTTCGACGTTTCGGCTAACGACGAATTCACTTTCGGCTTACGACTGACTGCTTAGTTTTCGACTGACGACGACCTCCGATTATTACCAACGAACGAACTGATTGTCAGCAACTGCTTCTGATGACGATACACACCGACTGCTTTTCTAACTGCTTATATCGATACTTCTGCTGATATCGACTTCCACCACCGAACTGATATTCGATAACGTCGCCCTTTCTCATACACCCGTTTACATACATTCTTCCGACTCGGCTGTTTTCAGCTAAAGCACTATAGACTTTAATCTATACCAGCTGTTACTTTCATAACTAAAATATATCTAAATATATGTATAGTTAATATGTCTTAATATGTATAGTTACATATGTACCTGTTGATCAGTGTTATGTATTATTATGTATATATATATATATATATATATATATCTTTTTATTTATGGATCCTGCTACCTAAGAGTCAACTTTATCTTACTGTGATATTCTACGTTTGTTTATCGAACTATATGCCTACCGTCAGCTATTCTTATTTCAAGCACAACTGTTTCTCTCTGTGTATCATCTAAGTGTGACGCATAGGCGCACAAAGCTATAAACAACAGCGAGCGGCCTTAGAGCGCCTTGGCTTAATAAAGCCCGTAATCAGTTTATAGATAATTTAATAGTTGCTAATGGCGAAGCGTTTATCACACATGTGAGAAATGAGAGTGTTAGCAACAATGGCAGCCCGCTAATATGTGTTAGTAATATTATATATTATGTAGCTCCCCTGGGGTCTGTTAGTTGGCTGCGTCCGTATTCAGAGTGCAACTACGGATACTTAAATTGAATTATAGAGTGTGCTCCCTTTAGTCAATAATAAACATCAAGCGATACAATCTGAATAATCAAATGTGGACAACTGCATGTTATCGGAATATATAAATTAAATATTTTATTAAATACGTATATAATAATGGCAGTCTTTGACACTTCTGAGTGCACTTCAAGCTTATCTAGGCAACAAAGTAAATCAATTACATTTTAGAAAAAAAATATGTATATGTTGAATAAAAACAAAGAATATAATATACTTATATATAGTCTTGTGATCGAGTTAAATTTAGAAATTAAAGCTAAGTCCACACTTCAAATAAGATATATGAAGTGATATTTTGGGAACTGCATTTGAGAATTAATGTAGTCTCAGTTCTAGTTTCCAATCTATAAATCTTGTTCAACTCATTTTAGCTGACCCACTTGTTAGTAAACTGAATAAAATCAAACAAATATTTATAACCAGGTTGAAGTGTTATTTAAGAGCCAAGTTGAGAGTTCGCTCTTACCCGCACTCTCTTCGCTGATATTGCATTATAGGCGCTGCTGCTATTGCCAATATAGGTAACCGTTTATTATCTTACAGTTTCAGTTAACGCTTTTCACTGAGCGCGTCAACAGCAGCTCGGCGGCAGCAGCAGTAGCAGTTAAGCGAACCTGGCCAAGAAAAACAACAACAACAGCACGCTAGGGCCGAGTCGGCAGATCGGAAATAATAACAATCAATACGACAACTAACAATCTTATCTGTACAACATAAATAACAATAAATGACAAGTCAACGGGCCAGGGGGCGACCGGGCGGCACCTGAGGAATCACTTGATATCGCATTTCGTAAGATCGTTTAAACTGGTCAGAGATCGTTTGGCAGACGTCAGAGCATCTCTCGTACCTGCTAATTTTCATAGTCGCTCTAATTAGGGGTCTCTCCTACCACACCGCCTCCCCTGCAGGTTTATCTACCTGCAGCATTTGTAGTATTTTATTTTTGTTTACCGCTCGCTCTCACTGGCTTCTCCTGCGGCTTCTGAGGTCTCTTATCAGTATCTGATGCTCTCGCATTCTGGAACGCTTCTTATCTTAAAGAACAATACCAGTTCCAGTTCCAGTTGTAGTTCCAGTTCCGATTCGTGGCTGTAACTCAGCGGTTCGCCTGGCAGACGCATTCAGAGCGCGAGGTCTGTCAGTCGTTGTGGTCGGCATTGAATTCTATTGAATACACGTACTCGCATTCATACTCCGCCTCGTAACTGTGTTGTGTGAGAAGCAATACTTATAGACGCAATCTCCCCCATTCCCCCCTCCAACCCGAACCTTTCGTCGATCATTTCAATAAACGGCACAAGCAAATATTTGGCCAGAGTTTGCAGCAACTGCAGCAACAGTTGTAAAGTTGGTAAGTACTTAAGTACTATGTACTAGGAAAAACTTTAAAATGATATTATATAAATTCAACATAATTCTTCATTCGACAACGCCCGCTCACCGCTCACCTAGACCCACATAATTATCTTTATAAGCGGAGCAAAAAATATAAAAATAAATAGGAAAGAATAAGCAGAAATGTAAATAAACCGCTGCAAAGCACCAAAAATAGTTGAGCATCTATTCTTATCAGTTAGCTCGATTAGTCACTGGATAAGAAGACCAAGCCCGAAACTTATATGATGACCGCACCTCCTCAGGGCGCGGAGCACTTCTAAAGAACTAGCCCCGATAAACTAGGATACTTTTTGAAAGTGAAATCAGGCGGGCTTAAAATGAACATATATTGAGGAACTTTCCTTGCTGAGATTTGTGTGTTATGTAGAAATTTCATAGATCTGACGAACTTATATTAAGACTTGATTTAATGGGGATCATCCTGCGGCTGGATTGCCAGCATTTTAATATAGTATATCAAGATAGAAGGCACTACCTCATAAGATTTCTCTTCTCTATCAGCTCTCTTCTAATCTCACACAGTTCTTAAACACTTTCCTTGCTGAGGTTTGTGTGTTATGTAGAAATTTCATAAGTCTGACGAACTTATATTAAGAATTGATTTAGTTGGGCTCATGCTGAGGCTGGATTGTCTGCATTTGATATATATCTCTATCAGCTCTCTTCTAATCTCCCACAATTCCTTAACACTCATAGTTAAGAGGCAAATATCTAGAATCAATTTGAAATCACTTTAGAATAATATCTTATTAAAAATCAGGAAAATATGTATTAAACTGTCCAAAAAAAAGCTAAAAACCTTGGCAAGCTAAAAAGTTCCCACTGCATCAATACAAAAAATTCATAAGTATTAATATGTGTGAAAAAATTGAGTTCAATCTCGGAACAATGGACCAGCCTCGCTTATGTTGACGACGTCAAAACGATTGCAGTCTGGTCTCAATCATTTATACCGGATTGTATAATCAAGAGCCTCGCTGGATTGATAAGCTACTGGGACAATAGATAGGCCTAAGTATGGCGGTGTCATTAATTGTGCATGATCTTGGCAGCTACAGAGCAACAACTAGGCGAAACAATGACAGAACCCTAAGCTAAGTCTAAGATGGATGGAATTATTTTCTGTTGTTGTTGTTGCTGTTTGAAATTTGAGGTTTAATGAACCCCTGTGCATGTGTATTATTCGCAGAGATACCGAATATGGTTCAACAGCATTCGGCATGGAAGGTGCTAACACGTCGCAAACATCTAACGGCCGATGGCAGCGAGGGTGAGAGCAAGCTGAATCGTGTCCTGGGCCTATGGGATCTTACGGCGCTGGGTGTGGGCTCGACCTTGGGCGCGGGCGTTTATGTGCTGGCGGGCCAAATAGCCAAGGAGCAGGCGGGTCCATCAGTGATGATATCCTTTGCCATAGCTGCCCTCGCCTCCCTGCTGGCAGGTGAGTACACACCTGATTTCATATGTGCATCTGTTTATGCTGAACTAATGCATCTCTTGACAGGCATTTGCTATGCGGAGTTTGGCGCTCGGGTGCCCAAGGCAGGCTCCGCGTATGTCTATAGTTATGTGTGCATTGGGGAGTTTGTAGCGTTTGTTATTGGCTGGAATCTGATACTGGAGTATGTAATTGGCACAGCCAGTGTGTGTCGTGGCATCAGTCTCTATTTGGATACACTGCTCAATAATACGCTTAAGGATACCTTTGCCGAGGTGGCTCCCATGAATGTCAGCTTTCTGGGCAGTTACTTTGACTTTCTCGCCTTTGGCTTGGTTATAGTGTTTGGTGGTAAGTTAGCCAGAACATATTATAGCTCGGTTACCACAAAGTTCCTTAGAAATAACTCAAACCTCCTGATCAAAATGATTTCCTATCTCTAGTGGCTCTGGCTTTTGGCGTGGAGACCTCTACAATGGCCAATAACTTTGTCACCTGCGTGAATATATTCATTTTGGGCTTCGTCATCATTGCAGGCGCCGTCAAGGGTAAGTTCTAACTACTTTATTTCCGACCTATATTCATTTATATATCCCTACAGCCGATATCAGCAACTGGGCAGTGGATGCAGCTCCGGATAATACCACCAACATTGGCAAGGGTGGCTTCTTTCCCTTTGGCTTTGAGGGCACACTGCAGGGCGCCGCCACTTGCTTCTTTGGATTTGTGGGCTTCGATTGCATAGCCACCACGGGGGAGGAGGTGCGTCAGCCCCGCAAGAATATTCCACGGTCTATTCTACTCTCATTGCTCATCATTTTCCTGTGCTACTTTGGAGTGTCCACTGTGCTGACTCTGATGTTGCCGTATTACGCACAGGATGCCAATGCACCACTTCCTTATGCTTTCGAGTATGTGGGCTGGCCGGTGGCTATGTGGATCGTGACAATTGGTGGACTGGTCGGCTTGCTGGCTAGTCTCTTTGGCGCCCTCTTTCCACTGCCCAGGGTTATGTACTCCATGGCGCAGGATGGTCTGCTGTTTCGCTTTCTGGGCAAGGTCAGTCCGCGCTTTCAGGTGCCAGTGGCGGGCTCCATTGTGGCAGCTCTCTTCACGGCTATCATTGCGGGTCTGTTCGATCTGGCGCAGCTGGTCAGCCTGTTGTCCATTGGTACCTTGCTGGCTTACAGCGTGGTAGCCATATCCATAACTATTCTACGCTATATGGAATACAGCGAATCGGAGGAGCAGTCGTCCCAAGGCGTCTCTGAAACGACCTCGCTGACATCAAGAAATGTGCGCTTCACATTTGGCTCGATCTGCACACAGCTCTTCAATGTGCATCGCGTGCCGGAGCCCAATCAGTTCTCCACGAGAATTGTGGGCGTGCTGACAAGTGTGTTCTGTAGGTACAAGTCTGGAGAATGGAGAGAGTAGCCTTTGCTGTCTCCAATTCCGCTACATATCTTGGCACGACTCTAATTGTCTGCTACTTTCCAGGTCTGCTCTCCTTGGGCCTTGGTGTGCTGCTCATGCAGGCCTATCCTGCCATCGTCTCACAGAAGGCTTGGGCCTTGACTGTGCTCATCCTGCTAATCGTTCTGATTGCCGTTGTGCTGCTGCTCACCTGTTTACAGCCACGTGAGGCAAGGAGTCGCCTGTTCCGAGTGCCCTTTGTGCCCGTGGTGCCAGCCATTAGCATCTTTATAAACATTTATCTCATGCTGCAGCTGGATAGCTGGACCTGGATACGCTTTGGTGTCTGGATGATTGTGGGTAAGTCTTAAATGGTCTCTCCTGATTCATTTGCATGCCGTACTTGTTGACTAATGCATGTTACTTTTAATCCGTACTACTAACCGTAATGCCCTAGGTATACCCATATTTATTGCATGCTGGTGTCTCTATGATATCAAAAACCAACAGAAACGCAATCCGGAACGCATTGCGTTCTACAAAGCATTGAAAATGCCCAAGGAACTACCCTCAGATGGGTGTGATGGTTATGGTAATGGTTACCTATCCAAGCAGAGCACAATTACGAATGAGGCGCAGCTTGTTAGACATTCCAACAGCTTGGATCAAATACAGAATCTGAGCGAGGTTTATGATGATTTGAAAGAACGAAAATACGCCAATGGCAAGATCTTTTATGTTGAGGATACAAAGAGTGATCATTCAAGGAGCACGTTGGGCGCAAACGACACCGAGTTTCGTGAGGACGAGCACTCGGTCATAGCCATGCTGGATGATGTCCTGGATGCAGAGGAAACGCAACAGGCGCACATCTTTGAGCGTAATTTCAGCATCGATTCGGAAATGTTTCCCAGTGTGATAGAGACCACGATTGTGGCCACTGTGCACAGCAGCAGCAGCGATGATGAGGTGGCCAGTCAGCGATCCTTGGAGCTGCAGAGGCTTGAGGACTGCAGAAGGGCAGCGAATCAAATGCTTGAGGAGATGTTTGACAGTGCAGTTTTCTACGAGCAGCTACAGGCGGCCAGAATCAGCCAAGCCACAATCCAGGAGAAACCAACAGAAGCTCAGATCACTCCACCTCAGCTCAGAGTCCAACTGAAACGAGTTCCTTCCATTGTCTCAATTACCTCGCAGGCTTCACTTGCCTCTGCTGTCGAAGATCCCCTGCATTCGGAAAAGTTTAAGGATCGCCTGAGCCATCTTATTATGAATCAGAGCACAAGCAAGCCCAGGCGAAACGAGGAGCCAGCGATTCTGGCTGAGACAGCTAAGGAGAGGCCCACAAGGCCGCAGCTAAAACAATCGAAAAGTGAAACTGATGTGCGACTGCTGCTGCTGAAGGCCATACGGGAGCTGAAAACGGATAATGATGAGGCTCAACCTGAATCTGATGCTGATGGTAACGCTAATGCTATTGCTGATGAAGCTGCAAGGGGAACAACGCCCAGAGCTACCCACATACCACGGCCACCGAAATTCGATCCGGTTTTGTACAAGACCATAAACAGCATTAGTTTGCACAAGCAGCGTCCCAGTTTGAGCAGAGAACTCGTTGTGGATGCCAAGAACGTGAGTTTAACAGCAGGAGCAACGCTTCAGGCAGAGTCCTTGCCATCGCCCACATCCGAACCGGAGCCACAGCCAGAGCCGGAGCCGGTGCGATTCAAAGCGAAATTGGAGGCCATATTGCAACGGGGTCCTTCGCATCGCCTGCAGCAGCGTCCGGGAGCGGATGTGGTAATGCGCCGTCGGCCGCAATCGTCATACATCGAGGAAACAGCAATTGAATGAGCCAAAACCAAAGAGGTTGCAATTTTGTAGCACACTGTAAATGCCGCTACACTGTAGATATATCTATAGTAATCTAGTATTATGTAGTCGTATCTAGCCAAAGCAAAGCAATGCCAGTTGATAAGTGCCTAATATTAGAAATGTGCATAGGGAAAAGCGCGCAATTCGATTGCAATTTTGTGAAATTGCGAAATGTGTTCGCCGAATATGCCACGATGCCAATTAAGTCAATGGGAAATCACGAGAAATCTGTTGAATGCAGAGCATCAAAGCGGAGATTAATATCAAAAATACTAATGAAAAACTAAAGTTTGCAGCAAAATGTATAAAGTTTGTTAGTTCATCAAATAGGAACGTCGAATTTAAGATTAAATTTGAAACTTAATATATAGAACAAGGGGATTTCTCCTATATATGGGAGGAAAATGTTTTGAGAGCTTTCCTTTCAGAAGAAAAATTTGATGTAGATAAGAAAATATTCAGTTTTAAAGCGTTACAAATTGAAATGCAATGGAAAATGGAAATTTGTGAGCATTGATTTAAGAAAGCGAATATGATCGTTAGGAAATCAATATCAAAAATATAACTATTATACCTATTACTTATAAACCTTGTGATATATTGCAAACAAGTAAGTAACTGTTACAAGCTATCACAGAAATATAATTTCGATAAATTTAAACCTAGCATTAGGCAATCAGGTCCCAGTGTCTGTTAGAACACATTCCCAGGGATTAATCAAAATCAAGCAATAACAAAACTAACAAGTCGAAACCAATGAATAATTTAATGATAAATTTGTTAAATCTTAACCTAAAGCTAGTCTCAAAAGTCTACATAATTCAACAAGATGGTATTATAAACATAATGTTTAATTGCTCGTTTGCTAACTATTAGTATAAGTATTTAGACGAATCGGTTTAACTAATCAATGAGTTCGCTTTTCAATTACCTAGGTCTATCCATATACTTTTTCTATGGACTGCCCAATAGCTATAGAGAAATGCGAAGACAACGCTCCGGCTGGCAGAAGCTCAAATATAGCGAACACTTTTAGGATGCAACATCAAAGGGAGAATAGAACACAATCAGAACTTGATAATTACATAGATGTATGTCCTAAGCCAATTTGATAAATGTGAATAATTTGTTGTTATAAATAAAAATGTAGTTGTAATTAATAAAAGTCAAATGTTTGTACCTTTTCCCCCGCCAGCCAAGAAATGTCGAGAGCAACTGCACTCGCTTCCGGAATGAGGAAGACTCCCGAAGAGTCTCGAAGACCCAAGACGATCGTTAGTGTTAGCAGGCCAGTTTATTAATAACTCATGAATGGATCGTCATTGTCGTTTAATTCCCCATGGCCTTGTCTTGCGCTGACTTTGATTAATTAATTGATGTCGGCCGATCGTCTATAAGAAGTGAGACAGAGTTAGATATAGACTGGGAGATGGAGAGAGCGTGTGCCAAGAGACTCGTTCCCTTTCCCTTTCCATTTCCCATTTCCCATTTGCTTGCATTGATTTTGATTAGACTGAAACATCCCCTGGGCTGCTGGGACCTTTCCCTTTCACCCAATTGATTTGAGGCAGCGCTGCCTGATTTATGTGCCCGCTTTCTGGGCATTTCTCTGGTCAGGTTGATGATGCCAGATACAAGATACCAAATACCAAATACCAGATTCCAAATTTGTATAACCACAACTGGCGACTCTTTGGCGTCTTTGTATCTTTTGGGGGGATGGACTGGCTTTTGTGCTGTGTAAGTGTAACAAATTGTAATCGTATTTGCCGGCTCCACTGACGACTCCTGAATCTCTGTCTGGGGGCGTGCCTGTGACCCCCTGCTCCTGCCCCTGCCCTCCCCTCTGCTTTATTATTATTAACTTTGTTATGGTGCACAAGTCTCAGAAGTCCCGCAATTCCCTCTCCGCCCCGGTGGTGGTTTTCGGTTTGTTTTCCCTGTTTGCTACACTTGCTGTCCGCCCCCTTTATCTAGTCAAGCGGCCAAATAGTTTTATGGCATATTTATGGGCGCCAAAACTTAAAGTCACTCTCCGGGGCTAAGACTTTAAGACACCCAAGCATCCATATTGACTCTGTGACAAATTGCAGAACCCAAAACTAATTAACACAGCAGCGAGCGCATTACATTCAATTGGGGAAGCAACTGCGTATTGCACAGATTTCTATACACTCTCCATGGAGGGGATTTAAGAATCCTTAAGCGGCAGAAAGAATATTTACATGTACGCCCAGTTTGTTTATTTATTGTTCAAAGAAAACTCGCTCAGAAAACAAGTCGGGAATTTCTATTTTTATAGTTTAAAGTTATTTTCAAGTGAATAAAATATCCAGCTGGATTAATTGAGTTCATACGGACGATGGATGAGCAGCCGGACCTTATAGAAACCCAATACTTTAACTACTTTTTCAAATAATTTTTGTTTTTTTTTGGCAAATAAACTTATTAACAGTATAAATACTTGTTTTTTACTATTTATTATTACTTACACTTAGCCATGTACATAGTTTTATAAACCAGGATATACATATTTACAGAGTTGGTAAATGTTAACGTAATTCCAACTTAATAGGGTTAGTAGGGGAGAAACCAGAAAAATGCATAAATATAATACATATCTATCTTATGAAAATATATACAGTAAAATCTTTTTTTAAACGGTCTTTTTTTACACGATTTTGAAATAACACGGTTCGTCAAGAAGAAATTTAAAATTTTTTTACACGTAATTTTTGATTTAACACGAATTCCAAAAAGTTTTTTTTTAATTTTTAACATGATTTTCTGCAGTGTTAGATATCATCCAAGTGCAAACTCTACTTCACGGTTTGCTTACTTTAAGAAAAATACCCTCTAGACATCCCTGACAACTTTATTTGGAACCAAAAAAAAGGAAAAACCCCTTTTTATACTATGTTCCCGAAGAAAAAAATATAATACATATCTATCGTTTTTCACAGGGGTAGATCTCCTACAGTTTCATAGCTAGAGTCACCAAATTTGGCTTACAGACTAATGTTGGCCCCCTGAATAAAACTGCATCAACAATTTTTGGACCCCCTACCCCCACCCCCCCAAAGGAGCAAAATCGCGTTTCTTTCCGAACTCACAAATAACCATATTATATAGGACTGGGAACATAGTATTCTGTTCGACGTCCGACGGCGGACGCACCCGACTGCAACGTTCTTACTTGTTATTTAATATATCAGTTTGTTAATGACGAAATATATAATCTTTTAACTTAATAAGGTTTAAAATCACTTTTTTTGCACGGATTTTTAAGAAAATATTTGAATTTTTTTCATTTTACACGATTTTTATAGGTTGTGGAACAGATCCTCAAATTTACATATGAATCGGGTATTTTTTTACACGGTTTTCTTAGGAACGTACCTACCGTGTAAAAAAAGATTTTACTGTATAATCATTCCGTGCCCACATCCGCTGACTTTTCATACTGAATCGCTTGCGCATTTCTAATAAAGTTTTCTAGTAAAAAAGCCAACGCTTTTGCTCTTAAAAGTTATGTAGAAATCACTGAATATTGAAATGCATTGGGTATTTGAAAACCGCTAACAATTTGGATACCAAATGAAATAGGAATTAAGTATTTGACATACGTACTATTTGCATTCCATGTCGAATAAAAGTAAATCCTGTGAAGGACTCCATAAAATCAGCGCTGAAATTGTTAGGGTATATGTATACTACTCATGTGTAAGCTTTTGGGGCTGAGCTCTAATAACATGCCCATACTTGGTATTGTTTTTTGCAATGTTTTTGTTTGAAGTTAGTTAGTGTTGCTGGCCAAAGCGGCTTTTCATATTCATAAAAATAGCGAGTTTCCATTTCCATTTCACGAAAAACATAATCCGCTTACAGTCGCAACAACTGCGTATTGGACTCTACTTGGCCACAAAACTCTTCTTTTTTTCTATTCTATTCTATTCTGTTGTTTTGTGTGGACGTGAATTGTTACCAAAATTAAAATATGTGTGTAGTTTTAGCCCTAACCAAAAACGGAAATTGTCAACGTCGGAATGGCTCAGGTAAAATACGAGTTTCAATGTGAATGTGAATGTGAATGCGGGCTGTGTGCAGCCTGCATGGAAAAACAAACGTAGGAGACTCATGTGCATCGTCAGCCGGTCCGTGCAAAGTCAATGGGCACTCAACAAAAACATTTTGTCAAAACATAAAGGCGGCTGCTCCTGTACGCAAAGTGGATCAGTGGATTTGTTCTTCCTGTCTGACAAAAAAACAAAACGCAGTCAGTGACAGCAAGGACAACAGCTGCATAGCTGCAGGCAGGTACTGAAACTGGGATTGGACTACCGAAAAAAGGATTAGCATTTGGCTTAGCAGTTGGCTCAATCGGCTATGGCAACGCCAAATGCAACAATTAATCCGACCTGTGTCTGTGTCAAGGTCTGCGTGAGGAAGTTGCATATGTTGGGCACTGATTGCATTGTTTGTGGCATGCAACTGGGAGGTATTCGTGGGCTGAATCTAGTTTGTGTAAGAGTTGGATTTAGCTGAGTTAGGATAGGATTATGCGGTTGCTGTAAGCCACAACTCCCTGAAGATTATCATTTAGGCTAAGGTTCAGCTGTAGAGCTGAGTAAGATCCTTTAGAAAGGAGTTATTGTGTTCTGGAATGGCATTTTACTGCGAAAAATGAGGTTTAAAACAGCGTATTTAATTTGTGTCAGAAAGTTGGTAGTGATGACTCAATATGTAAATAAAATTGAATTAAATCGAAATACTAAATATTATTAATAATAATTCTAAATTGTCCTTGTTATTAGTACTTGTTAAAAATGTTTATAGTTTTAATGTTATATATGTAAGATATATATAAATATCATACGAGTATACAATTGTAAATATTAGAATTAGAATTGAATTGAAGATATATGTACATTAAGTGTAAGCCAACAGAGGACTACCCATAATACAACGGGCAAGTTAACAGCCTGGCAACGCCAAAGAGAGAAGAAGAAGAGCAAGCGTCACTATGAGACCGATTGAAGAGAAGAACAGATCACAAAATTACAAATAATACAAAATTGATACAGATAATAAAGTATAAAAACTTAATTGGACTAAACAAATGATCATTGTGCTTGTGTTTTATCCTTACATATATTAATTTAAATGAACATTGTAGTGTATCCAATTCCTCATTAAAAATAACGTTTAAATTGGAACCAAGTCCTTGGCATGAACTCCACAATCATTAAAAGTTTATTAATCCGTAAATCTTAAAACGCTTTTTGACAATATCCTTTAAAGTCTGCCACATGACAGTTGTTCCTTTCCAAGCTGATTGATTGCCTTGGCAGATCTTTCTCACAGAGTCTCTTTCTATACAAAGTTAGCTCCCAACTCTGTCACCTTCACATTTTCATCAATTTTATTCAATTTGCTTTCACTCTGGGTTAATCACATTTAGCAAATCGAACTCACTCCCCACAACAAATCTCTTTCGACTGTTTTCCTTGCAATTTACTTGTGGTCATTGTAAATCTCTTGCTCAGATTCACCTTTGAATAGCTTTGTACCTTGTGGAAATTGTTAATAACAATTTGTTTGAATTTCATTATAAATCGCTTGATTTCTCAGCACTTTCATTGCATCCTTGTGTCCCAGGTCCTCGACATAATTGCTCCTTTGTCATTTGCCACAACAACCAGCAACAACAACAATGAGAACAAAAACCGAGAAAAATAATACGCTGCTGATTTTCTACTCGACTTCAATTGATTTTTATGGCCAGTTCGTCGTTTTATTCTCATCGCATTCTATTCATTGTGAACTCGGCTCTCAACATTCTATATATATATATATATTTTTTCTTTCCATTTATCTTCCTTTTGACCTGGCCTTTGAGTATTTTCGACAAATGGCTTGCTTGTCATAACCATTTTTAATTTTTTCGTAGTATCTTGTATCCTAGCTGCTGCTTCTACATTTTTTAAGAAGAATAATATTTACAGAGCACGCACAATAGAGCCAGGCACCCATCCAGCAGGACTCGTAGAACTTGGCGCATTGTTTTCACACTGAGTTCCATGACAATGAGCACATTATTGAGCTCAAGATGTGGAGGAGACTCTGCCAGACAGAAGACAGAAGACACAACACTGTGTGTGTGCATAGAATACCAAGCAGCCAACCAATTCAAATTCAATTTGCCCCATTATTTGAGGCGCATTGTTCAAGTGAAATTCTGGTCTATGTGCAGAGTTACAATGCACTCGACTGAGAGGCAGCAAAAGAGACTGCAAGCCAAGTTAAGTGCAATACAAAGGGCGGCAGATTAAAACTAGCAAAGAGATGAGCCACAAGATGAGAGCTGCTCGGCCAAAACCCACAGTGCGTTAGTCCTTGATAAGCGAGAGAGACAGAGAAAGAGGAGAGAGAGAGTATTCTCGACTAAATGAATGCAATAAGTAAATAACAAAATGTCGTTAGCATTTGTGACTGACACTCTCTCAGCAGCAGAGAAGCCTTAACAACAAACAGTGGGAACGGGGGACGGGGGACGGGGCACAGAGACTTTGAAACAGGACAATGGCAAATGGCAAATGCCTGCATTGGGCTGCTGCCGTTCTTGACGTCCTGCTCCTATTTGCCTCGTCCTTTGGCCTGAATGCAGCAGCGACAGCAACAACAATGTTGATAACAACAACAACAACAACAACAACAACTACAACAATATCTCACAGCTGTCAACAGCAACAAATTGCGCGCTAAGCTGACATTAGATTTTGCGCTATATAGAACCGCATGGCAGAAATGGGTCTACGATGATACATGGCCCATAAACTGATGATGGCTTAAACCCAATACGAATCTTGGTTGCTCTTGGCTGCTATCATAAAGGCTATCATAAATTATAGACTTTTTAGGCCTTACGAATTGCTGGCAAGTAGTTAAAATTAAATGACTTATTTATGTATTACTTAAGAATTGAAAATGGTTATAGCTGAACATTTATGAAAGAACGATATAGATAACAATTATCTATTTTGACCAACATTTATGAAGTTAGCGAACTTGGAAACTAAACTTACATAGATCGAATTCGATGTTACTGAAGTATATTATAATTATAATTAGTAATTAATTAATTGGAATCAATGTATGTAATTTACTGGTTAGAATCTAATTTAATAATATGTGGAAATGAGCTTCTAAAATAATATAGGATATAATTTGAATAATTTATTATTATTATTATTATTATTATTATTATTATTATTATTATTATTATTATTATTATTATTATTATTATTATTATTATTATTATACACAATTTACTTATAATGTAAAATTATAAATAAACTAAAAGCTATGGCTGCTAAAGCCTTGAGCTATTGTGGTGCAAATTTAAGATTGAATAATTTAATATCAAGTAAATTATTTAAAATTAAATAAGCAAATTTTGGAAATTAATATTTAATTATTTATTTATTTATTTAATATTTCTTTAGTTAAAACCATCATCATTTGTATTTTGAGCTCATTTATTATTATTCTATTTCTTAAACTCAGTTTCCTGAATATAAAAATGTCAAATATAAGGAGAAGAAATTCAGTTATATACATCTTATTTGGATATCTAAGCATATTTATTATAATTCTATTTCTTAAAACTAATTTCCTAAGTATTTAAATTTGAAATGTAGTGAGAAGAATTGAATGAATTCAGTTAAATACTTTTTAATAATTTATCCAAGTATTTATTCCACATCTTAAAAATAGTTTCCTGAATATTTTAATTTGAAATAAACTGAGAAGAAATTCAGTTATATACTTTTTAATTATTTATCCTAATATTTATTCCACATCTTAAAACTAGTTTTCTTAATATTTAAATATGAAATGTGGTGAGAAGAAATTCAGTTATATTTTTATTTATTTATTTAATTATTTAAGCTGATTTATTATTATTCTATTTCTTAAAACGAGTTTAAACTTAAAATTCAGTGAAAATAAATTAATTTATAGACTATTTATTTATTTATTTACAAAGGCAAAACAATGCTGCCTCAAATCAAATAATATAATTTAATACAAAGATTTATGTATAATTTTCCAAGAGCCTACATAAAATTACATTTGAATCTAATAAGGACACCAAAAGTTTGGGGGAATGTTATTTGCCTGTTCGGCTAGCTATGCCGTGCTGATCCTGATTAAATTTGATATATTTTGCAACACTTGACACGCTTGTTATATAGAGTAATCGGCTCTGCATCGATTTGCAGCCTAAGATTACAGACAAAATTGCATTAAATGATAGATAAATAAATGAGAACATTTAATCAAAATTTTGTGTATTTTTGCACTGATCAAGGCCTAAATCATTCTCTCCCTAAGACTACAGACAAAATTGCATTAAATTTAAAATAAATGAGATTATTTATTCAAAATTTGGTGTATTTTTGCACTGATCTAGGCCTAAGTCATTCTCTCCCTAAGACTACAGACAAAATTGCATTAAATTTAAAATAAATGAGATCATTTATTCAAAATTTGTTGTATTTTTGCACTGATCAAGGCCTAAGTCATTCTCTCCCTAAGACTACAGACAAAATTGCATTAAATGTATAATAAATGAGATCATTTATTTAAAATTTGTTGTATTTTTGCACTGATCTAGGCCTAAATCAAACTCATGCGCTGCTTGACCACAAACCAATGCAGACAACAACAGTTTCCCAGCATGCCCAAATATTATGTACCTTTCGCTTTAGTGGCGCATTGCGACAGCTCGTTTGGCAGCCGGGCCGGGCCGGGCCGGGCACAGTGGCCCATCAGGACATCAAGTGGCAATCATATTAACTGGCTTAATTGTCAACACACAGAGCAAAACAAGAGAGTCGATGCCAGGGACCTAAGCAGCAATTCCCAGCCCAGACTGGCCAGCGGCTGTTGCGGGTGCCAGCTTGTTAACAAGTTGCCGACGGGGCAACTGGCCAGTTGGCCAGGCTCAAACACTTGCACTCTCTCTGTCTCTCCCTCTCTCTCTGTGTGTCTCTTTCGGTTGTAGTCTGCTGATAGGCAAATGTGCGTATTCCAAATGCTCATTAGCCAAAAAAAAAAAAAATGTTGGACACTAAAAGTGCGTTAGTTGCCATTGGCAATGTTGCCAATTGTCAGTTGTCAGTTGGCACGTGAGTTTTGGCTAGTTGCTGCTGATTGCCAAAATCCCAGTTACATAACTGCCGAATGTCTGTCTGTCTATCTGCCTAATGTGTAAACGTTAACTAACTAACTGAGCGACTAACGTGCTGCTAACAAGGCACACACATCAGCACACACACACTCAAAATCTAACACATCAGAGAGCATCACACCGTAGACCACGCCCAGTTACAAGCACAATTACAATTACAACAAAAGCCGCCCAAATTCTCATTGTTCAACATTATCTATTCCTTTAGTATTCAAATGCTCATTTGGATCTCAGCTGTGCTTGTTGTTGTTCTTGTAGTTGCGAGTAGTTACGAGTGGCATTACGCGCTTTAAGCGTGAAACCACGAAATTAAGCACTGACGATGACGATGAGAATGAGGATGAGGATGACGACGTTGCCTGGCAGCCACTTGTCAACAAGGCTTCATCCTCGTCCGCAAGCTCATCCAATCTCATCTTCACATGCCACCCGCACTGCCTCTTGGCCACCCCCCCTTCAAATTGTATGCAAACTAATCACACGCAAGCATTTGATGCGTTTAAAACACACACACATACACACACACACACAGAGACACTCAGCGAGAGACACAAGTACGATGGATTTCTGTGTCTGACTGCGAGGGCTGTATGAGAACTTGCCTCGATCTGTTTGCGTTGATATAAGGTTAATTATAGAATTTCCATTACTCTTTTCTTAGAATTTATTTGAAAGTTGATATTTGTATTTAAAGCAAATTTATAAGTTTGATATTTGATATTTTTTTATTAGCTGGCAAAGTTAAGGCAACTGACAAGTCCTTGGAATGTTGCCAAACCTTACAGCAGTGATTTATTTAAAATTTAACTAGCTCTTCTACATGGGAAGGTTAAAACAAAGCTCATAGTCAAGAGATAACTCAAAATATATTTATTATAAAATAAAATATAAGAATTTCAAAATGTATTTAGCATCCTTTGAGGAAGATCAGTGTAGTTTTCCGAGTCTCCTGTTGTTTTGGCTGAGCTTGTTGACTTACTTAAAGTTAGAGTTCCTCATAACAGACAATTTAACAACAAGATATCTACAAAACATAGTCCGCGTCAAAAAAAAAAACATACAATTAATCGGACGGCATGACAATAGTATTAGAAACAATTTATTAAATCCAGGATACAAATATGTCAGTGCCGACACCAAAAGAACACGAAACTTGGACTGAAATTGAATTGTGAAACTCGCTGGCTGCTTTCAAGATGCCACCGAATCGTAGAGTGAGACAAAGCAACTATGAAAGAGATCGAGTGCGTAGATATACATACGCGCGCTAATCTGGCATTGCATTTGGAGTTTGAATTGTGTGCAGATTTTTATCAATACGTGGTGAGGCCGAGAGCGCATTCTATTTTTAGCATTTTACGCTCTCAAAGTAGAGCGGCCGATCGCACGACCATTTCGAGCCCAGAGAGCGGTTTCACCAAAAACAAGCGTTCCCTTGTGCAATTTTTTTGATCCTCTTTCGATATCTTGTTGTTAAACTGTCTTTGCTCATACTATATTGGGTGGCCCAGGCAATACCCTAGACTGAGGAACACTGGACTATTGTGATCTGGCTACACAGGTAAATACCATTCGAAATATTTTCATTTAAACTGTACGTATACGAGAACTTGCTTAGATATGCATCTCATTATTTCTTATAAAATCCTTTTGCATATAACGTGTAGTCTGATATATAAAATTAATATACAGAGTTCGTTGCTAATTACCCAATATTATTTTGCAGTTCAATTTAAACTGAACTATAGCACATTTTGTTAGTGTAAATTAAGATTTTCTTGTAACTTATTAGCTGAATAAGTTGTTTTTATTTATAGCACAAAAGTACTTTCCAAAAACATTTCATAATTTAAAATTTTAATATTTAAAAACATATTCTAAGAAGCACAAATTTCTATAAATAGCTCTAAATACTCATACATATGGTATAAGTTGTCAAATGATTATTATCTATGGATTAATCTATTTATATATTAGGTTTTTTATTCAACAATCAAGCACAACACACAAGCTTAAGTTTGATAAATCCAACTTTGATGAAAGCTAAAGCGAAATTAGATTCCCATAATAAGCTAATGATATTTGTTTTTTCAAACTTTTCTTTCTATTCAAACTGAATACTTTTGTGGCTACCCTCGCTTGAGCTACTGAATGAGCTGAGCTGAAAGCTGACGCTGTTCATCTTTTATAATGTTGGTAATTTGAACATTTCAAATCAAATCTAAACGTCAGTTGGTTAGCAGCTGCGGTTCACTTGGCTCGAGGAGGAATTGGCGCCAAATGGAAATTGTCAACGGCATTGAAATGAAAGTGCAGATTGGAAAATAGCTGCAGTGGCATGGAGTAGAACCCACAGGCAGATTTGATGAGTAGCAGCCACCGCAACTACTGGTACTACTGTGTCCTCCCCCATTCCCTACCCCGCTCCGTCTAAACCATTCACTGTTGCCTTGCATAATAAATCGACTTGTAAATGCAATAAATTTTCAATTGGTGCCACCAAAGGCGCGCATTGAATTTAAAACGCTTAAAGCTTGCAACATAATGAAGAGCAGTTGCCGAATAGCCAGACAATCAGACAGACAGACAGGCAGAGAGTTAGCAGGAGCGGGGAGGTCCTGCTTGAGGGTTCTCGGGTTCACATTGCTCCAGGAACGCCAAAAATGTGCAAACGAAGGCCAGAGACGATGTAGAACAAGAAGAAGAAAGTGCCAGGCGAAAACAAGAAAACAAATCACGTTTTAATTTTGTTTAACTAAATACGAAAATCGCACAGAGGCGCTGTCTACAGGGGGGGTGGTGTGTTGTAGATGGGGGGCGGCACCAGCGAGCTGTGCCTGATGACGTGCAACTCTCGTCGCCATTTTGTGCGCTGTCATGCCGCACACAATTAAAGCGCCCCGTTTCTTACGGCCTTCAGTAGGAGCACTCCCCCTTTACCCCACCCGTAACCAGGGTTCGTGGTTCGGGGGGCTCGATGGTAAGCTCTGGGCTCTGAGCACACGTCTATCTCAACCGTCTAGTTGTAGGGAAATTAAATTAAAATTCACTTGTACGCAAAAGTCGAGACAGCAAAGGGGGAGGAGCGGGGCTGCGGGGCAGGCAAGTCAGTAAGTCAGCGTGCGATTGGAAAACAGCGCAGATTTTTCGCCTTTTGCTTTTCTTCTCTCATTTTCTTGGAAGCAACAAATTAATTCGTTGCACTGTCTTTGGGTGAGTCGGGGAAAACTATGCTAATGATATACGAAATTGAAATTTCTAAGAATATGCTAAAATTCGGTAAGCAATTTTCTTTATGCCATAAGTTTTGCATTTTCAGCTGCATATATAACAATTTTAAGACCGAATAATGGAAAGTGGAATGTGCTAATGACTCTCCTAGAGAGTTCAATCTGTTTAAAGTCTATACTAAGTATATGAGAATAAAAACAACTCCTGATCTTAAGCATACGTTCAGCTTTATATCAGGAATCAAACCTGAAAAAAAATTATCTAGAAATTCGGGAACATTTTTGAAATACTTTTTTTGAATGGGGTATCCTGAAAACAGGTTAAACTTTTATTTTCATATTCGTCCTTGAAGAACATATGATACATCATAGGAAAGGTATTGAATCATAGATCATGAATATTTTTACATTTTTGTAATACACCACTTGGTTCAAAAGATATCTACATTCAATTTTTATTTTAAATTTTTATAATAAAAATTGAAAAATAAATTTTATTTTTTAAATGGAATTTCTTAATAAGTACTTAGCTGAAATTTAGTATGTCGTCTTTGGGTATAAAGTTTAATATAGTTTTAGCTTAAAAAATATAATCAAATTGAAATCACTGAAAAAATTAAGAAAAATATAATTTCAAAGTATATACATTGTAAGGTTTTTTTGAGCCTTCAAATCTAATTCATTACATAGATTATAGTAAAGATATAGCTACTTATCTGCCCCATTATTTACCTATAATTATTATACTCTAACTCAGTTATTTACCAAACACTCTAGCTCACCATCGAAAGCATAATTTTTAGTTATAGGCAGAGCATTTTTTATTAACTCACCGAGCTGGCTATTTTTAGTGAGACTGCAGCAGAAGGTCATGATAAATGACACCAAAAGTATCAAAATACACAGAACTATCTAAAGTATGCCAAGGCAGAGTTTGAGAGGCAGAAACCAACTGCAAGCGGAGACGAAAATGTCCTTAGACGGAACACTTTAGAGTACCATGAACTGTGGAGCGCCAAGGATATGACAGCTGCTGCTAAGTACCCATTGGCTGGGGCGTTAGATTTAGTGCCTCGCTATCAGGCATGTATGCAGATATGTATATATGTCGGAGACGGAGACGAGATATGGATATGATGAGCTATGCAGCACCAAGTTGGTGGCACTTTTATGACTACTACAAGAAAAACCTCTTTCACTGCAACAAGGAATGCATAAAAAATGCCACAACTAGACACTGGCACACACACACACACACACACGCCCTTCACCTTGGCCCCCAAATGCCTGTCAGCATCTTATTGAGCGTACCTAAGCACATTAGCTGCGGTTTTATGTGCGGCGCATCCAACAGATACAGATACAGAATACAGAATACGTATGTGGCAGTTGCAGTTGCAGTTGCATCGGCATCGGCATCCCTTTGGTCTACAGAACCGAAACTGAAACTAATTTTCAAAATGCCAATGCACAAGAGACCAAGTGAAAAACGGAAAAGGATAATTGCCGAGAAGAGTGTAGCATATGGCAGACAGTGTTAGACGATGTCGGGCGTAGACCGAACCCGAATGCCATATGGTCCTACAACTGGCAACCGGCAACTGACAACAGCAGGCAGGGCAAAGAGTTTCTCAAAAGTCATTCCTGGCTTGGGACTCGGCTGCAGCCTCAGTCAGTCAGTCAGCCGGCACGGATTTGTCATGATCTCGTTTATTTTGTGTTGCTTGTGATAAATAGATTTAAGAGTAGGAGCCGTCTGCTTTTTTATGGCCTCAGTTTTTCGTTTTCGGGCATCAAATTATAGGGCAGCGCCTTAACATGGTACTTGTTAAGACGATACATGGGCAGGCCCCCTGAGAACTGCTCGGTCATTTCCGATCGATCGTTGTGATCTTGTTAGGGCCATAATATTCGAATTTTGAGATAAGCTAAGCAGCTTGTTTGAGAAATTCAAATCAGAGATAGGCATAGAATGGTTTTCAGATTATTTCTGTTCTTGTTGTTTGGTAAAAGGTGTGAAGATCTACTTGTTGTTAGATGATGGCCTTGTGGGTTTTGTACAAGTATTGGCTTTTATATTGCCATTAAAAGTGTAGTTTAAAAACCTATAAAAGTTAACCTAACCTAACCTAAAAGTTAGGTTGGAAATAAACCTACATGGGAGAATATATGCTCCTTACATGAGGAGTTATATAAGAATTCAGGAGAAAAACTGAAACTCTCCTATTTACTGCACAGAAGGTTGGAAATAAACCTACACGGGAGAATATATGCTCCTTATATGAGGAGTTATATAAGAATTCAGGAGAAAAACTGAAACTCTCCTATTTGTTGCACAGAAGGCAGCTACCTGACATTTGATGACAGCAGGAATTGTTGCAATTGAGCTAAAGCCGATTAGAGCGAAAAACAGGGCTGAGTTTTTAACAAAGAGTCGTACGTGCAACGCAGATTTCTCTATGCAGCCGCCACATGTTGCAGGGCCAAAGGATCTAATAGGATTTACGACCCTTCGCCGAAGGGCAGCACTTAAGGCATGCCGGCTGTTGTGACAACAAGAAATTTGAAACCTAAAGATCCACATTACAAAGTCGGTTAAGAAATTAACGCGAAATGGAAAGTTTGTACAATGCAGTTTCAAGTAATCACAATTTGCTACCAGTTCCGTTCGATGGCAAGTTCTAGGTAGAAGAAAAAAAAAACCAACCACCAATTATTTGAAGATATATGATATGGGACAGATTTCACACCAAATTTAAAGCTAAAGGTTTACTGTATGTATTCCAATGTATATGTATTCTACTTGAACTGTATTTTGCTTACAATTAAATGTCCATTTCAGATATAAACTTTTGATGGCTATTGTGTTTTTGTTGCAGTAGCTGGCTTGATGTTCTCATTTGACTTGTACATAAAATTAATTGGATTGGATCACGTAGCCTGCTTATTAGAGAGCTCAATAGTTAACATAACAATACGTTTATTTAGTGTCTCAAATTTCATTATAAACACCTGTCAATAGCTAGTGTGGACTGTCAACATAACTCAGTAAATACTGAACTTATCAATGGTAAATTGTTAGAATGCCAAACTCGAATACAATTGCGACCTTTTGGCCCAAATGTTTGGATTTGTATTGTGATTTGCATTTGTGTTATAAATTTGATAATCAAATGCATGGAATATGATGCTCGTTGTAGTTTTCAGTTGTGTCAAAATGTTTTAGTCCACAACTGAAATGTGTCAAATCGATAATTGCCACAAACATGAACAATATGGACAGCTAAACTCAGCTCAGCTCAGGTCACGTCTGTCAATCCTTGACTCATCTCCTGCTTGTGGTTAAATGGAAATGCAATGCCAGTAGTCGGCTATTACAACGATGATGATGATGATGATGACAACGATGATGATAGAGTTTTGGTAGTGTTGGGAATGCAGTTTGAAAACAAAAAGTGTCATTATTGCGACCAGCACTCGAAATATGTGGCAATATGTAAAAACACTCATGGAAATTACGAGCAAGTCGCATTGCGACAAAGTGTAGAGTTCAGCATGACTGGCATTTGGATTTAAGTTCGGATTCGGACTCCGGACTCCGTACTTGGACTCCGGCAACAACTACATAAATCGAATTATGTGAACACAACGAGGAGGCACTTAAGTGTCCTTCTTGCCATCTTGTGCACTTTAAAATTTGTGTGTGCGCCACATACAAAATTCTACTTCATTTGTCTAATTCTCGTTGTCGTGTAGAGCCCTACACAAATACACACACATCATACACACACACACACACACACTTGACGAGAACAAATGAAAGTAAATCCTTGGCCTAAGCCTAGGCAAGTGTAGTTGTGCGTGTGTGGGTGCGGCAAAGGATAATCTGCATTTGAATAAGAGCATTTTAGTGTTTTTTCCAACTATATGTACTCGTTGGAGTGTCTGTGTGTGTGTGTGTGGGTGTGGAGTATGTGTTTGCCACGCCCATACGCCCATGTGTTGGCAAACAGACAGACAGACAGGCAGACCGTCAGCCTTTTTGCTGTCTCCAATACCCTTAAAGAAGCCTATTCCAGCTTTGTCTTGAACTTGGTAATGCCTTAAAGTTGGCAACTCGAAACTTTCATTAAAAAAAACCTAACAAGGAATAAAAAGGAATAATAACAAGTGGAAGAGAAGTGCAAATTGTAAATTTAAGGATTACTTGCAGCTTAGCAAATAAATCAATCAATCAATTGTAAGCTCTTGTAATCCAAACTGCACATGGAGAATTTATGCCTGATGATTTTGCTATTAATCTAGCATAAATTAACCAAAGATGAGTTGTAAATGCTGATGAAAGTGTTTACTAATAATAAAATGATCGTAAAAGTCAATAATAAAATAATAATGAGACCAGGGAAGAAGGCCTTCTTCCCTAGATATAGACATGCTTTAGGTACTTCTTCAATTACTATAATCCACCAAGTATTGGAGAGATAAAAGACATCCCGGCAGACTTGCTATAAGCGCAATCATGGAGGCGGATCTCTCATGGTATGGGCTACATTTAGCTCCAAAGGGAAGTCTGCCATTTACTGGAGAGTGAGCTGATAACCTTTGCGGAGGAGCATCATGGCTATAGCTGGGTTTTCCAACAAGATAATGCGCCGATACATGTTTCAAAGCATACAATGTCCCATGGAATTCCCTTACTGCAGTGGCCAGCTCTAAGCCCGGACCTTAACCCTATAGAAGATTTTTGGGGCATTCTCTCACAGAAGATTTTCGGCTCCGTGAAGCAATATGAAACATTAAAACAACTTAAAAATGCCATTTTGGTTGAATGGTCAAAGATTGACCAGTCCATACTAACTAACTTAGTTAATTCGATGCCCCGTCGACTGTCATTAGTCAAAACCTCTAAAGGCAACTCAATTTCATATTAAATAAATGTAAGACATTAATTACATTAGGTAATTTCTTAAATAATTTGAAATATTTGACAAAATGTGATTTTTCTATGAAGGAAAAGTTAGATAATTAATTATAACTTATCAGAATATAATTTGGATTAAGTTGTTAGTTATTTTAATAGTGTTTACTAATACGAATTACAACAAAATTATCTCTTAGTAAAAGAAGTTACTGTTTTGAAAAAAAATTGACATATGGCATTGCATATATACCTATTTTACTGGGGTATAATCCACTTTTAATTTTATATATTTTATTACATTATTTAGCAAACCCAGACTTAAGCTTTGGATTTTTCTACATTTCTTATTATTATTATTAGTGATGGGAGCGTTGCACTGCGACCTATGAGATCTATTGTGCCCCCTTCTAAGCCTTAAGCTCACTCATCAACCCTATCTCCTGCATGAATGCAAGGATCTTGGTCGGATCTAGAGTACCTATATCATTTGTCTGAAGGAAAAACCCACCCAGGTACCTGTTTCTTCTTCTGGCAAGGGCAGTGCAGTCTGCTAGTATGTGTGATGAGGTTTCAGCCTCCATTTCACAGAATCTGCATGTCCCGCTTCTTACAATTCCTAGTTTGCTTAGGTGGTTTCTCAGTCTACAGTGCCCAGTCAGAAGGCCGGTGACTATTCTAAGTGAATTCTTCCCTAATGCTTGAATCTTTTGAGATTATAGTTTCCTAAGAGTGACTTAGCCTGTCGTAGACCTGGTGTAGTTCTCCAGCTTGACTGCCTTCTGTTGTCCTCTTCTATCCTGAGATGTTCTCTTATTGTATGTCTTCCTATGCCACAGAACGGTTCTGGGCCTACCAGAGATTTTCCTGCTCCTACTACATTTCTTACTTAGGTGGATTTATTTTATATTTTTATTTTATTTTCTTTTTAGAGGATTTTGCCACTCGCGAGGTCCTTTGGGTATCTTAGCTGGAATAAGTATATATACAATTTAACAGCTTGTATCACTTTCTAGTGTATTCACAGATTTCCATGGGATGCTAAGCATTTTATTTTATTTTTTTGTGCTATTTTCTACAATTCATTTGAATCCTGGTAGTTTGGTCCATTTTGAAGAAGTTCCTTTTTTTTGTTGTTTTTGTTTGCCCAGTCGTCTGCGTCAACTGAGTTTTTGGCTAATGTCCCAAGCTGCTTGGAGCTCAGGCACTCTCTTGGCGCTTTAAAATAATCGATTTTGTAATTTTGTTGTCTGGTGAAGCATTGGCAGGATATCTTGTGATTTGGTATTTGTGTCAAAGCAACTGACAATGTGGAAATTAATATAATTTGGCTGATTTGGGCTGTCTGATCGCTCGCCCTGAGATTTGTTTGGCACAAATCGAAAATCAAAATCAATTTTAAGGATTTTTGTCTTGATTCGCATCCACGGCAAGCAAAGGAAAAACAAACAACCACAAGGCGACTACAGGAAACTGCTGTCAACTGCTGCTGCTGTGCTGCTGATAAGGCGATGTTCCCCACAGTTTTTCCGCCCCCCCACCCCCATCCCTCAGCTGGCAGATTAAACTAATTGATAAAAATGTCGCCCGTTTTCTGCACGTTGCCAACGTACGTGGCATGCCACTGCGCCCACACACACCCCCCCGCCAGAGTTCTCATCCTCGTCCTCGTCCGCGTCCTCGCCCTTGCCTTCCTTGAAGGCTGTGTGCGGTGGGTTTGTTGCTTGTTTTTGTAATTTATGTAAAATAGCAACGTGTAAGTCGCAATTTGTTTGTGCCTGGGTCAACGCCACCCCCACCCCCACAGCCAGCCAGCCCCCTGGCCCCAAATCACCCACCATGCCACAGCTAGAGCTGCCTGGCAACGCGGAGCCAACAACATGTCTTGACTTTTAAATCCAAATGTATTAAATTTCCATGCCAAGTTCTGAAGAGCAAGACGTAAGTCCATGCCCCGGCTGCTGTTATTTGTTTGCCAGCAGAACGTTGGGGCTGCGGCAGGGGCATCCAGGAGGAGCTGCAGCAAAGTCCGCAGCAAGTGCCCCTGGCATTGCCATGTGTGTTATGCTCATCTGGCTTGGATCCCTGGCATTCGGCATGGCAGCAATTATTCAACAAAAGCTACTGACAATTATGGCACACCAGCCATACAACACACCAAGTAGCTGCGGAGGGGGGTTTTAGTACATTGTGTTGTGGCGAGGGCGGCCTAATAAGTTCTTTCAGAGTACCAGTCAATAATTAAACAAGAACTCGACTAGTTCATATATAGTTCATATTGAATCTGAAAGTTAATTTGGAATAATAGAATATTCATATGTTTAAAACTATATAACGCCTAATCTTTAGCAGCAATAATGGGTTTAAAGCCTTCATAAGGCTGATTACTATTATAAATAAATACATCTAATAGATAATCCAGGACTGATTTTATCAACTACACATTCATACACACACGCAAGCGCACACATGCATCAAGCGGTTCAGTGGCAGTGCAAGCAAGCAGCGCATTTTCAGTGGCAGTTAATCGAAAAAAGCTATTTTTGATCAACGACATAGAATTTTTAATAAATTTTTCTTAATTTTATTTTTGATTAATTTTATTTTTTATTATTTTATTTTTTATTATTTTATTTTTTATTATTATTATTTGTTTTTATTTTTTTTTATTTTTTAATATATTTTTTTATATAAAAATATGGAATTAAGAGAATTAATAATATAAAGAATAATAGTATAAGATAGAAAGATATAAATGTTAGGTCAAGAGCCGGTGTGGAAGGTCTTGAGGGTGATGACGTTTAAGTCTCCTCCTGGCTCTCAGCCCAAAGTTGCGCAGTCGTCTAGCAAGACGGTTTGGATGGGATACTAATCTCTCCGTGTATCTTCCAGCTATGCTCTGGATTCTGTCACCTATCGGAGGAACATTCAGGTCTCTCTCAATATCCACACACTAGCTTAAGTTGCCTTAATAGGTAATAGTATTCTAATCAAACTGATATTTCAATTACTAAAAATATAAAAGAAACTCGTCTTTGGTGTTAGTTAGAATTCCTCCTAAGCTTTCGTCTGCCCTTTCTTAAATATTTTGAATTTACTTTTATAATATATATTTTTTATTTCTTCGTTAAACAAAATAACTAAAACAAGCCTTTAAAAACTTAAAAACAGTTAAAGGAAGTAAATTTTATATTTTTCGGTCTTCACATTATTACAACCCTAAATTTAAGATACAAATTTAAAACTTGTCATAGTATTAATTAAAATTTTATTATTTGTCACAGGAAAACTATATAACTCCTAACTTTATGCTGTATATTGTTTAATTTTAAATAGTTACCAAAGTGTTTTCTGGCTTTTGTGGCATTCATCTAGTTAACTATATGAAAAGTTGCAAGCCACTTGCATTACTTAATCCTTTCTTAGATAATAATTATACTCATTCTGATTTGAATTATGTTTTTGAAATTAAACACTTTTTTATTGGGACATCTCCAGGTAATATCTTTACATTCCTTGTTACCAACTGCTAGCTCGGCCCTCTGTTGTTTGCACCTAGATACACCTGGCTAACTGAATGGCAGGGGAAAAGCAGAGTAACAACAACTGGAACAACCACAGAGCACAGATGTTGCTCCTGCTCCTGCTCCTGCTGCTGCTGGTGGTCCTGCTGCTGTGGCAGGGATATGTACGATTGTCTGCGTATGCAAAAATATAATTTAACACACATTTGCGCAATTAGATTCATTCGTGCAGAGCAGGAGTGAAAGGCGGGCGGTAGTGGGAGGTGGAGAGGTGTGTGTGCCAGCAGCAGCTGACATACAAATGAATATCTATGACTGTGGAAAGTGGAGCATGTTTGAGTGTATTTGTGTGTGTGTGTGTGTTGTGTGTGTCTGTAAATGTCACAATTTGAATACATAAAATGCAAATAAAAGCAACCCACGATTCCCGGACTCCAGTATCCAGAATCCAGACTCTAGACTCACAGATTCTTACGTATTTTGCAAATAAATTGCTTCCAATGCAGACATCTATTAAAAGCACATAAAACCATAAAGCGGAAATGATGTATAGGCAGCCAGACCCAATTGCAGCGAAAGTAAAAGCAACCCGAAATCTCCATCCGCTCCCTCCGCCTCCCTTGGAGGACCCCAACGACCTGCACATTTTCGACCTGTTGCCCCACATTTTTTAGTGGCTCCCGGCTAATTTGAACGCTGCAGGTGAAGCTGCCCCAAATGCTCCCAAGCCACTCCGCGGTGCGACAATATATAATGAAATTTACACACTTGCAAATGTTGGGCTTGTTCTGGTTCTGGTTCTATGTAATTCCCTCCTTGGCTCCCGCCCTCCTCCGCCCGCGCTCCATAAAATATGCCAGGCAAAATGCTTACAAGTGTAAACCACAGCCCGGGCACATGTAGAACTGTCGGGGGGTAGAGCTGCAGCGGGGGGTTTTTTTTTGTGGGCGGACTTTTGCTATACGTAATTGTTTTTCATAAAATTTAATTTATGGCATTTTTGCACACACACATACTATCTGTGTGTGCACGTGTGTATGTGTGTGTGTGTTGGACTGCACTTGAAACTTCAACCGTGCGCCATTTTTTGTCGTAGTCCATGTATGTATACGTGTGTGTATGTGTGTGTCTGGTATGTGTGTGTGTGTGTTTGTGTATGCAGCTGGCATTAAAATTTATTTGCGCATTTTCAAAAATGCAGCAAAAAAAGAAATAAACTAGGAAATTTCTGTCACATTTCATCTGGGAGTAGCCTTCATACATGTAGGTATGTAAATAAGCCAACACTTGTGTATGTTTGCACATATGTATTATGGTTATGTGTTGTGACAAATTTAACGCCTGCACATCAAACTAAAATCTGCCTAAAAAGTGAAAGTAGTGGGTGCTTTTGTTTGTTGGATGAACCGCTTAACTAAAAGGCATTGCAAAGCTTTGCTCTCGAATTACAATTGACACGATTTTAATGGTATTTTGTAACATATGACAGTCTACGCTAATATCATCGAGTAGGTGTTGCATATTTCTATCACTTTTGTAGCGCTCGGACTTATCATCAATGAGAATTTCTATGAAACATGTTTGAACGACGCGTCGTTTTTCAGTTTCAGTAGGACCTCTTAATTCGACAAAAGTCCCTGTATATGATATATTATGATAGTATTTCTGGCGAAAAGGGTATGGTTGATCTTAAGGGTCGCAATACAGATGCCCCTTTTAATAATTATAAGCATCCCCTCGATCTCCCGATGGACACCTGAACAACCCCCCACTCCCATTATGTACAAACCTCCCCCAACCCATCCCCTTCAATATGAAAAATTAAATAACTAAATGTCAATGTACTTTTTCAAAATTTAATTATTGCCCACTTTGGGGCAGATCTTAAATAAAAACACTCTAGATTGAGATACAAAAAAAAAAAATAATAATAATAATTATATTTATCCATAATTTATAATTTAAAACCGCTTTTATAAAATATTTACCTAATCTATATATATAAAAGTGAATGTCTGTCTGTATGTTCGCGATAAACTTGAAAACCGTTTAAAGGATCTTGATGAAATCTTTTATAATATATTCCTTGAAGTCCAGGGAATGTTTATAGCTATAGTTTGTTGTGTCATCACCACCCCCACACAACCACCCACTCATAAACGAAAAATGATAATATTCATGAGTATAATTTTACATTAAATAAAAACTATAATATCCACGAGTGTTAGTGTGTGTAAGTGTGTAAGTGTGTGGGGAAGGAAGTTTCATAGCAATTTTTTTACCGTGCCCTCGATCGACATAATAAATATTTATAAGAATCAAAATTTAAATAAATATAGTTAGGAAATGCGAGCAACGCCGCGGGTATAAGCTAGTACCAGATAAAAGTCAAAGTTTTGTAGTTTTTTATATCAAAGGATTCTTTTTATTATATATATAATATATAATATTTTCTAACAATTTTTTTTTTTTTTGTAAACTTATATTTATTTATTTTTTTATGCTACGTGTTAATTAAATCACTTTCATAAATATCTCGGGCAAGGAACAGATAGATGCAGGGGTCTAACAGTGTATTAAATTATTCGGTAGAATTTTAGGCAAGCCTTTACCAGATTTCATTAAGCTTAGCTTAATTCTAACAACCTTCCTGCAGGCGTCCTCCCAAAAATCCAATTATCCGATGGATGGTGTCGGACAAGCCTTCTTTTTAAATACGGCCTTGCTAGGCGAGTAGCCAAGGAGTTGGTAACAATATATATGTTATGATCTATTAACTATATATATTTTGTGTCCTTCATAGTTTAGTTGTAGTATTCCTGTATTGTATTTCAGCTTTTCTGGAACCATATTATATATTTCTAGTTAAGTAAGCTTACATGTAGCTTATTATATTGTATTCCTATGCCAAACCTGAGGAATAAAACCTATCCTTATACTTATCACCTCATAAAATCATTAAGTCTCTATTATTATTGAATTTTAGTTAAAAAGGCTCTACCATTATAAAGAAATAAGCTTTAAACTTGTATTTGGCATGTTTGCCTAACAGCCTTAACAATTTCTTTTCCTAGCACAATTTATATTGGCACCCGAAATAAATTTAATTGCCATATCCTAGAACCCCATTCAGTGGAATATTTTAATTAATTTCCCCCACCAGTTCGATTTGTAATTGTGCTTTCCGTTTTTTGATGTTTTCGTAAACGCTTTTATGTCAATTATTTGCTTTGGTTATGCCTGAAAAATTTGGCGGCATGCCTGTCTCCCCATTTCCATTTCAATTGTTTCCATGGAAAGGTTCTTCTTCACTTTTCGTTTTTATATATACCCTGCAATCGGCTAGGGAGGATATGATGAAGTTGTATATTCTATTGGTAGAAAGAGAGAAAGACAGCCTATAAGGCTATAAATATATTTAGTTACATATTCCTGAACTGTAGAGTCAATGTTTCGAGTTTTGATATATATATATCATACGCAAGTTAAATATATTTTTAGTTTATCTTTAATTCTAAATGTTATCCTTGTTTGCTGCAATATGTATGAGTAAAACCTGAGAGTTTAAGTTTCTTCCAGAGGCGCGAATGTACGACGGACTTCTTGCCACCAGGGTATCCTCTAGTCGAGCAGCCCAGTTAGATCATTCTTGGCTGTTTTTTGTGTCGCGGGGACAACCCTTGCAGCGTCTGAGCTCTGAGTTCTCCCTGATGACTGACTGACAATTGGCGCTATGTGCACCTTTGGCTAGAATCAAAGCCAGGCGCCGCACCACCAGACGCTCCACAAACTGCCACCAGGCACTTTAATGGCAGCTTCGGTTTGAGTTGTTGCCTTTTGTGTAGGCGCTTCAGGACCACCCACCGCCACCCCGTTTTGGCTCGTGCATATTTGCGGTTACAGAGCTGCTGGCGCGCTTTTAACTTCAGTAAGCGGCTGCTTGCCACAGTGCGTGGCACGTTGAGCACAACGCACAACTATTTGGTTCAACCGAGCATACAACTAAAACTTGCCTTGAAAGTGTGTCAAAATTGAAGCCCCGCCGCATGTGAGCACAGAACGCAGCACTTCATGGGGAGCCGACACTCAGGAAAGCAATCGGAGTGTGGGTATCCTTGCCAGGATAAAGAAGCAGCTGGGCAGCTGGTAGGTTAAAGTAGGGTATTGCGACTTTCAGCGAAAGTTTGTAATGAAAACGGCAACTTGGTAGAGGTTTTCGTGCATTTTCATATACAATCTTCGTGCATATCTAAAACTTGGCTAAAATATGTGGTCCTGTAAGCTAAAACAATCTCTGAACTTCAGTTAGATTTGATAGCTGAGAATGTTAAGTTTTTATCGATTATTTAATAACAAAGAATTGACAGTTGAGGAAAGGTTTTAATGCATTTGTATTTATCTACAAATTTAATCTATTTATTTATTTTATGCTACTAATAATGCCAAAACTGTCGGATAAAAATTGAGTTATTCTATTTGAAATTTCTTATTTATTAAGGACAAGCTCAGCAAGTTCAGGGTTAATTATAGGAGTAGTTTATGCATTTGACCAAAATCAGAACCTATTTTTATGATAATAATCATGTGTGTAGATTATACTTATATATGTGTTTATTTGTACTTATGACAAGCATTTGCAACACATTGCAAATGTTAATAAATCAACAAAATGATAAATCATAGGAAAAAACAGACATGAAAAGTGATTTCATTGGTAAGAAATATTCTATATTGTTCTATAATCATTATTTAATTACTAATTTTAAAGACAATAACTACCACAAGGTAGCAGAAAACTCGTTTAAGAATATACATACAAATTAACAGAAACGGAATGTGTGTTTTAGTGACTAATAGGTTTTACTCCCTGTAGCCATAAAATGGGTAAGAAGGGGGTACTAAATCTGTGCAAATGTAACAGACAGAAGGAGACATCCTCGACCCTATAAAGTATATATATTCTTGATCAGTATCAAAAGAGATTTCGATTTGGCCATGTCCGTCTGTCCTTCGGTCTGTATGAACGCGGCGATCTCAGCAACTATAAGAGCTAGAGACACCAAATTTGGAATGTAGGTTGCTGTATACCATACGCAGATCAAGTATCTCCCCCGTTCCCCCGCAATTGGATAAAAACGTTTTATATCAACGATTTTAAAGATAAAGCTTTTAGATTTGGCATGTATAATACTTAAGGCACTCTTAAATCTCTGTCCAAATTTCAAGTTGATCGAATAATAAACACGGAAGTTATTGACGAAAGAAGATTCAGTGCTGCAGCAAGGGGGGAAGAAGAAGCACAGCCGCCACTTCAAATGCCTCGCTTACGCTGTGGCTCGTGTGTGTGCGGCTTTGTGTATGTGTTAAGTGGACGAAGATGTGATGGGAAGTCTTAGACCTGGGTACAGGGAGTTTCGTAGACGGGTATACTCGACTAGAGCATTCTTACTTGTTTAATATAGTTTTTGTATAAAGAAAATTGCTGCAAGGATATTTATTTTTAGCACGACGAAGATAGCCGTTGTTTCTAGCTTATTAAAAACTTAATCTCAAATGGAATTGCTTAAGATATACAAATAAGAAGAAGAGTTGGAAAAAAAACAACAATTTTTAGAGCGACATTCCAAGGATTTTGTATGCAATGTAGCCTGTATGTTTTATAGACCATTTTGTTGTTTTTGTAGCAACTGCATGGGGTAGTCAAAGTTGCAACAGGCAACAAGCCTAAAAAGCGAAACGTAGCTCAGACTTTTAGAAGAGCCTTGGGGCTTAAGTCCGTCCATGTCAAGTGGAAAGGAGCCATCCTCTAATTAGCAGTAAAATGTTATTCAGGCCATCTTTCAGACTCATCTCGGTTTTTGCCACTTTTGCTGCTTATGGCCGCCCATAAAAGCGGCTTAAGATGCCGCCCGCAGCAGACCGCGCCTCCTCCCCTCCCCCCTCCCCCACTCAAGCTGCAACTGCAACAGTTCAATGCCTGTCAATAAATATGAAATTATTTGGAAGCGTGTGCGCGCGCGATGAAAAGAACGCAGGACGAAGGAGGTACGGGGCGGTGTGGTGCGGTGCGGTGTGGTGCGGTGCGGTGTGGTGCAACCTGCACGAGGACGACATTGACACGAAATTTTTTTTTGGGGGAAAAGTAAGTCACGAGACTTGGACGAAAAATGCACAAAAACAACGAACGAGCAACCACAACTGTAAAAGGCGTCCTTACATTTGTTGTTGTTGTTGTTGTTCTCGTCCCTCTTCATTCTATATGTTGGTACTTTCTGCTCTGGGCCGGACGGGCACAATAACTGTAAAGAGCATCAGTTATTTGCAAAATGAAGCTTAATAGTTCCACTCAAAGGCAAATAAAAGCTGCCAGCATAATTAGAATGATTATGCATCAATTAATTAAAAGTTATGTTAGTTAGGCTACGTACAAAAACAAAAACACAAAATCAAAAAAACAACAACGAGCGAACTCAAAAAATGTGTCACCCACGCAGTGAGAGTTGAGTGCGAGAAGAGCGCAAAAAAATTTCCCTTACTGACCCAGTGAAGCAGCAGCCCGAAGCGAACAGCGAACGACGGAGTATGAGAGAGAGAGCGAGAGAGCGCGTGAAGTTGTGAGAGAGCGTAGGCTGTGGTGAATTATTGTAATGTCTGCAAAGGCTGCACAGTTAATTCACCACAGCGAACAGCTGTCGTGCGCTCAGCTTCACTTACCTAACCTCACACTCAAACGCACTCACACACACACCGAATATACAAAGGAGTAACCATCTTGCACATGGTTCCTTCCATCTTGGTCACAGTTACCATCCTGTAAGGAATATGTCATGCGGTGCACAGCTAAAGAATTTTTTCGGACTGACTTTTCTTTTAACGTTTTTCGTATATGCGTGTATTGTATTGTTTTTCTTGTAGTTTTTGGGTATGGGCCGCATTGATTTAATGAGTTTTTGGTGTGAAGTCCTGTGGCGCTGTCCATGCTGTTAATGGCATTATAGTAGCTGTCATACCGAGCAGTCACACTTTACGGCCTGGCCGAGAGCACCAGGACTTGGTCCGACAATGTCGTGTCTTGATTGACAGCCAAATGTCAAGCTAAACAGTGTGAAATCTGCAGGATTCAGGACAAAGCCACACTGATTGCTGGGCGCAATGCATTGCATTGTTTTCACGCCCTTTGTTTCGATCGTGCTAAAGTTGTACCATTTTTAGAAGAAAAACCATGGAGCACCACATCATAAAAAAAAATAACAAATGAAAAGCGGAGGAATAGTAAAAACCCAATGCAAGTTCGAGCAGTTGAATTGAAATCGTTTGGAAATTGACACTTTCTCTTAGTTAGGGGCGGTCTACGGACCCGGCACCGTAAATTTATGAAACCGGAGTAGGCGCTAGTAACGAGAGTCCTCAATTGGGTCAGACACATCCATACATCCATACATAGCACAAAGAACAAAAAGCATGCCATAGACCTGAAATATAATTGTGTCTGATTGTGATTTGTTGCTGGGTTGTTGTTGGGTTGGTTGTTGGGTGGTTGACTCAATTCCGATTGCTTTGACAGCTGGCACAGACCAAAGCCAGAGCAAAGCTGATAGATGCATCTATGAAATCACATAATTCGGAAAAATTCTTTGAGGTACGCTCGGCTAACTTCTATCTCAATTGAAATTGCAATGATAAATGGTACCTGTTAAAATCCAGTTGTTTCCAAATGAAGTCTTAGCATTCGCATACGAAATTGTATTTGCTATGTAAGAGCAATGGATTCGTTCTTTGAATGTCAAGTATTTTGATGGATAACATTTGAAATTTTATGATGGATCGCTTATCGAGTGCTTGTAAATTGAAATGAAACGATTTACAAGGAAGCTATACGAATGTGTGTGTGGTTTTTGTGAGAAACATCTTTTTAGCCTGGTAGACCTTTCCTTGGTTGGGTTGACATTAAGAAAGATGATTTCAATTAAAAATGTCTTCAAGCTTTGATTGGGTTGCACTCAGGTGAGCTATCCTATTAAAGGATTCTTCATCAGATCAATAAGGCAGCAACTTCGCAGTATGTGAACTGTATGTTTTTGTTGCTCTTGAAGTTTAATCGACTGTTGAGTTTGCCATACTTTCATTATCTCTGTAATGAAAAGCTGGTTTTCCGCTGCATTTCAAGGCCAACACCTCTGTAAACACTTTTGCCTGAACCTGACTAATGGCCAGTAAAAACAGTTGCTTTACAGCGAGCCTGCCCCACTTTCGAGTCTTATCTTTGATGGTGTTACCAAGTAATACTTCCTAAGTATACTTCATCGTCTGGGCCACAATTTTGTTTGGCCTAAGCAAACAAGACGCAAAACACTTGGCAAATTACGTCAGTAGTTGCCCAACTCTCGTTGGGCTAATGATTTGCCTAATGTTTCTAACAATTATGTGCCTGGCCACACAAAAGAATATATTATGTAAGTTATTAAAATTATATCACCAGCAGCCAGCAGCCAGCAGCGAGCATCCCGGAGTCTAATAAGCCGCAGCTACTCCGCATCCTTAGATGCTTGGATACATTTGGCGATTCCACGGCTCCTGTCGCCATTGTGCCAGAGGCTTTTGCTTTCAAATGTAAATGGCGTCGTCGTCGCTTTCTCTTTTCTTTCTTTTTTTTTTTTTGTGTGTCCACATGCGACCAACTTTTGGTGGTTATCAATTTTGGGCCTTTTGTAGCAGTTCTGCGAGTCCTGGCAAAGTAGCTTGGCTTATTTATGTGCTCCTGGCGCGCGTTCTTCCCTCCACAGCTTTCGTCTTCATTTTTTTTATACTTTTTTTTATTACGCGAATGACAAGATTTTCATCAACGTCATTAATATTAACTTTGGCAATAATTCTCGGCTGAGGAAAATTATGAGAAATGACCAAGAAGATAAACGCCACAGCGTTGTCCACTTTTCGACAGTGCCATAACTCTCATTCATTGCAAGGACTTGCCGTGCTGGACACCGCACTACAATGGCATTAGCCAAGCGTCTTTCAAGTCAATCTTAATTGTGCGTGGGTTCCCCTCAACTCCAGCTCCAGTTCTAACTCCAGTCTACAGAAGTCGACGCAGCGCCTAATGACAGCATTTCGGATTACTTTCACTCCAAGGCAAGAGGAACATTGAGAAAAAGGCTGCATATTTTACGGACGGAGGCAGGACGAACAGGCTAAAAGGCTGCAGAATGAAGGCTGAAGGATGAAGGCTGAAGGATGAAGGCTGAAAGCTGCTTTAGCACGAAGACAAAAATCACAATTAAATGTAACAATTGCGTCTCTCTGGGGGCATTAAACGACAAACGTAGCGGGATCCGTATCCTGAACGGGGCCTGTCTGTCCGTCTGCCTGTCAGTTGCTTGTCCAATGCCAGCTTAAATTGCCCATACACGTCAGGACACTCCACAGTGCACAGTGCCCCACAGTCGCAGTTTGCCGTAGCGCCGCTTGGAATGTCCTTAAACCGTAGCGCAGATACAGATACGCAGCGTCCGGCTCAGTTTCGTCCTAGCTGCTATTCTTTTACTCTGTGTGTTTGCGTTTATTAATTGTTGCCTTTATTTGGCCTCATTTTATTTGATTTGCTTTTCTTTCTTCGTACTCAGCTCTGCCCGCCTCTCGGCTCTCGGCTCTCTTTGGGCTTTTGTTTTGGTAGCCACTGGCAGCTATAAAGCCAAACCTAATTGACTTATCTTGCCGGGTTTGCTAATTTCTTGGCCATTGTGTTGGCGAATCGGCCCTGCGCCTCGCCGTTTGGCTTTCAGCTGGGGTTTGGGTTATAAAAATGGCACGATAAGTCAGCGAAAGCAGATAGAAATCTTCAGCGCACTAATTAGCAATTGACATGAATTGCTCATTAGCAGCAAACTAAAGCTAAAACTTACAGCCCGGCTTTGCCTAGTTGGGGATATAATAGCTGAAGCTCAACTCGAGGCACAAATACAGATTGAGAATGTTAATGGCCGCCCAGCCAACGAGAGAGATAAAGGATGACCAAAAAATCAGCCGAATATCCTTGGTCAAGCTATGTAAAATTTCGATATTCATGAATTTTTTAAAGAAATATCATAGACATGTGTCACAGCCAGAAAAGTAACAGAAATTGGTGGAATAATGTGACTTTCAAGGAATGTGTACAAGGAGATAAAAAAATCAGGAAGCAAAATACAAAAAAAAAAACATATATTATTAGGTAGGTAGGTTAAATTATGTAATGGTCGCCATTTGATATTTGTATGGCATGCAATATTAGCTTTTTATCGCTTGGCTCTTGCGACAGAAGTTGTCGCATGCGATAAAACCATTTCGTCTGTTGCTGGTGCAGAGCAAGTGGCAAAGCTCGTGAGAATGCAGGCTCTCCCCACACTCCAATAAGACTCGCATCCAACTTCACGCAACGGGAGAGTGGTGTATTGGAATTGGGTGATATAAATGGCCTACATCTGCCTGATTCGGCCTCCTCACCACGATCATAGTACGCGGATATCCTCCACGCGCCTCCCCTTACATTAATATTTCCCATTTTCTTTGATAAAGCTTCTCGTAGCTTTTGCCCTATAGTGATCCCGCTATACCCATATATATATATGTATATACCCATACCAGTCTTCAGCGCTCTCGCGTTTGCCGCATGCGCGCATGGTTTGCAGTATTCCATAGGAGCCCTGGTGTGGGTGTATTAGTTTCCGCGGAGCCTGAAACTTCTGCATCACCCCGCTCTGCGCTTGCCAATTGCCCCCTTTTCGGCAGCATCTACGCCCTTGCTATGCATGCTTTAGCATAAAGCACAGCCCGACGAGCTTTTCTGCAGCTGAAGGTTCCAGTTGCCCGTGTTTCGCCGTCGCGCTAGAGCCACGCTCACGCTTGATCGCGAGTGAAAATGGTTAGGAATAAGTGAAAATTAGTAATAGTGCTTGTAAATGATTAGCAATAAGTACAAATTAGTATAAGCGCTTGTAAATAATAAGAAAACCTCGCAAAGGTAGTGAAAATTGTGTATAAATCTAACTTCTTTTACTGCCGCAGAAAGCAGTATAAGTTGAGTGCACGATTGAGAGAGCTGTCTCTCAATCGTGAGTTAAGTGTGTGTTGTTGTTGTAAGAGCAAAAGCTCTCGCATTGCTCCGTTGATAAAGGGGACAAAGTCTACGGTTAAAATACAATAATTAAAACTAAAGTGCCTAAAATTAACTAATGTGCGAAAAAGGACAAAGAAAAACATATAATTGAACCGTAATTGAACAACATACATACCTAAAACAAAAACATACATACAATTATCAACAAGAACAACAACGATGGAAAGCTTTCCACCGCTGGATATATATATGTAAGTGCATCTCTCGTTTTATACATTCTTCTTTTTCTTTTTTCTCGCTGTAAGCTAAGCTGACTTGACCTGCGCGTGTAAAAGCTCTGCACATACATATGTACAGGAATACATTTGTATGTATGCATGTCAGTATGTAATTGCAGCTGATTGTTGTTGTGCCAAATCAAAGCTTTTAACTTTGCCGGGTCAATTCAGCCACTGCTTATGTATATCCCACACATCACACACACATTCAAATTATACACCAGCAGAGCGATCAGCTGTTTTAAGCCGTCGCGTCGTGCTTTGACACAGTGGCTGCAAGATGTATGTGCACACTTGCACATGTTAAGCCCCGCTTCTTTTAGTTATTTCACTTACACTCATGCACAATGCCTACCAATTGTGTATACCTACTTGTAATAATACTAATGTACAATGTCTGCCAACTGTAGGTACACGATTTGAATATAGTCAGGAAAATTTCGTTTATGAAGCTATGCATCGTGGTTGCCGTACGTAGGCAGTTAGATACCCTTGCGCACAGTGTCGTCTGTCAGTATGCGCACGCCTTGATTCTTATCTTATTATTTATCATTATGTTCCTTAAAAAAAAAAACAGTACAAATAAATTGAACTAATTAAATGTTTTTGCTTGCTGCAGCTTATAGTGCTTACCTACAGTCAGTGCACATTAATAAATTTTTGCTGTAGTAAGTTTGTGCTGCACCGTGACTGCAATTAGTATGTACCCCACTATTTAGCATATTAGTTTATATTTTATCTTAAGGCTCGGAAGCGAAAAATATTGTTAGAAGTTGAATTGAACTGCTCTATTAGCCAGTTATAATATTTCAATGTTTGGATATGTTATTTTTAACCCATACACTCATTATGTATTTGAGTCATAAATATATCTTTAATAAATATTGTTCATGAATTTTAAAATGAACTGCTAGAGTGTTGAAGTTCCTGGAAGACATGGTAATATAATGTAGTAGGGCAAATTCTTTGTTTTGGGGATCTTCAGTAATCGGTTGGATAGAAGATCGTGGTTGGGTTTTGGGTACAGAACGTGGAAACGCCCTTTTCTACGCTCTTCTAACCTGAGGAAAGCCCTCAATAGTTTGGTTATGTTTTTTCGTTGGTACCTTTTCAGTGATAATGTTTTGGAAGGATTATTGTGTTGTGTGGAGTATAGCTCACAATGTTAGAGACAGTAGGGATCCTAAAAGATCCCGAAAGAGCTAGGGTACAAGAGGATTCTGCCCCCTATGACCCTCAATGGATAGAGAGTGCTACTGTAAGCTACGAGTCAGCCTCTCGATGTTATTAACCGCGTAAATTTGTAAGATCCCAGCTATGTATGACATCACAGATTAAGAGTATAACAAAGAAGAAACTGCAACAGAGTGGAATATATATAAAAATTAACAATTTGAGAGAGCTTAATGCAGCAAATGATGAATGATGAAGAGTGAAATGAGTTTCTGTGGTTCTTAAGTTATTAAATTAGTAAGCAAAATTAAATCAAAACTATAGAAATGATATTATATTCAAGAAAAACAGAAAGCTTTGATTAATTAACAACTATGTTATCGAAATTATTAAGAAAAACTCTCGACAGTTAAACAATTACATCCAATCGAAGTAAATTTAAAAGCCACTAACTACATGTTGTTACGACATTCAATTTAGTAGATAAAATATCAAAAGAGCAGCCTTGTAGACCATCTCATGTTTACATATATGCAACCATAATGCCTGTCATCTAAGGCTGACTTCCTCAAATATCTCTAACAAGTGCATGCCAGCAGGCTGTGGAAAATTGCACAAATCAAGGACACACAACTGAAACGGTAGCGCAACCTTGGACTGCAGTTGCTATTAGGCGATAGAAGTAATTGGTTGGGCGACCTTCACGGCGATATTCCACAGGACTGGCCACAGTTTTGTGGGTTATACAATGTAGAAGAAAATAAAAAGGAAAGGAAAGGCGACCGGAAATCGAGCCATGTGTCAAGTCAAATGGTCAATAACTATATGGCTGACATTTAATTTATAAAGTGCACGGGCTGGACCTGGGCCACCCAGTCTATACCAGTTGGCTGCCTGGCTGTCTGCCGATTTAGTTGTCAAAATACGCCAAAATGTAAACAATCAAAAGCCAAAAATCAATAGACATTATATTGAGAAATATGGCCATGACAAGGCCAGACTCCAACTGGGTGACTTGACATCTTTACCTACATGCGAGTCGTGTTTCCTGCTTCCGATCCAAAGGGACACTTTTTGCACAATGCAGCCTCATAAAGACATTTCAAATCGTCAGTCAGTGAGACAGTCGGTCAGCCAGGCAGGCAGGCAGGCAGGCAAACGGACAAACAAATTTTTTATTTCCTCAATGCAGCAGGAAAGAAGACAACCGACTTCTTCGAAGATAAATTGCCATGAGCACAAAATGTCCTTTAAAGCAAATATAGATGAAGAGCACTGTGTACTGGGCACTGGACCACCAGCTCGCACTCTCTTCATCCCTTTATAATCTTTTACATCCGCAAGTGTTTACCTTATACTTTCCTTTCAGTCCCATTTGTCCTTGCTGGCATTATGTTCACAATTGTGAATTGTGCATGACTATTGGCTTTCGCATTAGACGAATGTCGAGTAGGACCGGACCCGCAAATCGGCTTGCCTGAGAGCGGATGCGCTGAGATACACATCCTCATCCTTATGCCCCATCCGTCTATGTTATCTTCATCATTTCTAAGATATGGCGCCCATGGCGGCTTTGCATTTTAGCGCATTTCTTAAACCGATTTCTATAAAGATAGTATATGCGTTGAATAGCTCTTTATGTTGCAGTATCTTGATTAGAGTGCTCAGAGTTGTGTTTACCAAACAAAGTGGACAAGTAGGGTTGCAGGTGCTCATACCTGAGCTCAACTGATGAGATGCTTAACTTAAAGATGGTGCGAATTCACAAAAATGCATTAGCTGTTAGTTAGGACAGTTTTGCATATCATCACAAAGATCTTGCTGCTGAAACTGTGGGAAAATGAACACCAACAGAAATTTCAATGGCTTTAAACAAAGATAAGTTGATTAAATTACTAATCAATTTATCACAAACATCTTAAGATGGAGATAGAAATTGATAGCGCCTAAATATATTGAAATCGTATTTGTATTTGCGACGAGTATTATATTTTACTTCTTTTCTATAAAAGTAAATTTCTTAAAAATGTCAACCTAGAACCTTTTCACAATTTAAAAAAATCACTTTTCGAAAAATGTAAAAATATATTTATATTTAGGCCTGTTCCGAATTCCACTCGTTTTCAAAAAGTAAAAACGAATCAATTCCGCTCGTTTTGTCAGGTCGCTGTTCTCATTTGCAATCGTTTTACTTTTCGTTTAGGCTTTTTTCGAACACCAGTTCGAAAAGGAATTTCGATAGTTCGAATTTCACAGCGAAGTGTAAACATCGTGCGTACAAACTAACTGAATTTTGCAATGGGTCTGGAAGTGGAAAATGGAGGATAGAGAGGACGATAGTTTTGCGTAAGCAATGACGTTCGGGATACTAAATCATGTACATAGTGTTATATTTCAGACAAATTTTGGTCAATTAGTGCATATTCATCTATTAATTTAAGTCTTGGCTAAATAAACAATGAAAATTGTGTCCTTACACAATTTTGTATGAAACTACAGAAAAGACTTGGAATAGAAAATTGTAGTTTCTGAGTCAACATTTTGCTGCAACGTCCAAAAGTTTGACCCGCTTATGCTCAACTGCCTACCAGTATATCCTTGCTCGCCTACATCCTGTTGGGGTGCCCAACGCTCATCATCGTCATTCATTCAGTTTACACTGATAAAGCAAAACTGCAGCATATTGATTTTTGGGCCTAACCCAACGAACAAAAATGTGACTTTGCTGTGCCCAATTTAGAAATAATCATAAAACCCATGACAACAAGCCACAATCATAGCCATGATGATGCTGACGAGAACAAGCGGCAATTTCTGAAAATTTCACAAAAAAAGAAAGTCATCAAGCCAGGACACAAAGCCGGCTAACAGGATGTTACATCAAGCGCAAACAAAACAGTTTAATTAAAATTATTATTGTAATTTAATGGAATGTAAGGAATTATTATTTTTATATGTCTCACATACACGCGCACACACACACATACACACATACACACATTGATAGACGGACAGACACAGGACTCGCACAGAAAGGATGAACACACACACACATGCGTATAAAAATAAATTACATTTGTATGAAGATTGGCGCTGGCCTGCACATCATATATTTTCATTATCAAAACAGAGACAAAGTCGAACTCGCAGTCGGCGTCGGCATCAGCATCGGAATCGGAGTCGGTGACTCGACTCGACTCGCAAAAAGGATAAGGCGAAGGCAGGCAAGGAGCAAAAGTACCACACCAAAAGGGACGACAGCTGTTTGATGCGATTAGAAACCCCCCCCCCCCTAAGCAGCATCTCAACTGCGCTCACACACGCACTCAAGCGGAGCAAATTTCCTTTAAGGAGTACGCGCTCCCGCTGTGCAATGCTCTCTTTAACTCTCGCATTTACAATTTCCTTCGCTTGCGCTCATTGCTGTTGTTGTGCAGCGCTCGGCTTTTGGCTTCGTTCAGCCGCCGCTGCCGTCCGTCTCTCTATTTAAGTGAGAGTTGCGCACGTTGCGGCAGTCAGTCGACACTCAGCTAACGTGCGCGCCAGACATACGAGGACGACGACGCACGCCGCACACGCACGCAAGCCACAACGTGAACCATTACAAAGTTAAGCCACAAACAGAGTTGGAAAGAAAAAAAATTTAAATTAAATAAAAAGTGATAATAGATCGTTGTGACGCGAGTGGCCCGCAGCAATTAAAATTCAACAAGGTTCCTAAACAAGACGCGATAATACGTTAACCGAAACCGAAACTCAAACCGAAACCGAGAAAAACAACCCAAAGTGATAATAATGTGTGGCAGGGAGTAACAGTAACCGGAAAAGTTGGCCACGCCAATTATAATTAGCCCAGCTGAACGAAGGGTAGCAGGAGCCGCAGCCGCACAGCCGAAAATATGTGCGCAGACTTTTTGGCCAGCAAGTGGAATTGATTTTCATTTAGTTTCTTGAGTTTTTCCTTATCAAACACCCAAAAATAAAGTAAGATACCCTTCAACCAACCACACACAACACACAAAGCAATTAGGAAAATGTTGAATCCAATGTGCCTGTGCCTGCTGCTCCAACTGCTGCTGCTGTTGGCGTCTGTGAGTGACTGCAGTAGCAGCAGCCTCCAGGAGTCAGTGCCCGCCCAGTCGGACTCCCCCCTGTCCAGCAGCAAGCATCAGCAGCAGTCGCACTCCAATGCCATCATGGGCGAGGCGGGCGTCTCAAACACACAACTGATGCAACCCTCGACGCCGGCTCGCACCCTGCGACCCTTGGCTGGCGGGGATGCGGGCCTGTACGATGCGCCCGATGACTGCCACTTCATGCCCGCAGCGGGTCTGGAGCAGCCGGAGATAGCGCTAACCTGCAATCTGCGTACGGTCAACAGCGAGTTCGATACGACAAACTTTAGTGTGATACCCGCGGAGCATACGGTCGCCCTGCACATCCTGTGCAACGACGAGATCATGGCCAAAAGTCGCCTGGAGGCGCAGTCCTTTGCCCATTTGGCACGCCTGCAGCAGCTGTCCATCCAGTACTGTAAGCTGGGCAAGCTGGGACGCCAAGTGCTCGATGGCCTGGATCAGCTGCGTAATCTCACGCTGCGCACCCACAACATCCTCTGGCCGGCATTGAATTTTGAAATCGAGGCTGAGGCATTCGCTGTGACCAAACAGCTGGAGAGATTGGACCTCAGCTCGAATAACATTTGGTCGCTGCCGGATAACATATTCTGTGCATTGTCCGCCTTGTCCGCCTTGAATATGAGCGAGAACCGTTTGCAGGACGTCAATGAGCTGGGGTTTAGGGACCGCAGCAAGGAGGCGGCTACTTCCACGGAGTCAAGCTCCACCACGGAGGCGGCCAGGCGTGCGGGCAGCTCCTGCAGCCTGGACCTGGAACTCCTGGACGTCAGCTTTAACCATTTTGTGCTGTTGCCTGCCAATGGTTTTGGCACCCTACGACGCTTACGTGTGTTGCATGTGAATAATAATGAGATCTCGATGATAGCGGATAAGGCATTGAGTGGTTTGAAAAATCTCCAGGTGCTCAATCTTAGCTCCAACAAGATTGTTGCCTTGCCCTCCGAACTGTTTGCGGAACAGTCAAAGACCATCCAGGAGGTCTATCTGCAGAATAACTCCATAAGTGTGCTTAGTCCGCAGCTGTTCTCCAATTTAGACCAACTGCAGGCCTTGGACCTTTCCTTCAACCAAATAACGTCCACCTGGACAGATCGCAATACCTTTGTGGGCCTCATACGTCTCGTCCTGCTCAACCTTTCGCACAACAAACTGACCAAACTGGAGCCGGAAATCTTCAGTGACCTGTACACCCTGCAGATTCTCAATTTGCGCCACAATCAGCTGGAGAACATTGCTGCGGACACATTTGCCCCCATGAATAATCTACACACGCTGTTGCTTTCCCACAACAAGCTGAAGTACTTGGATGCTTATGCCTTGAATGGTCTGTACGTGTTGTCCCTGCTCTCCCTGGACAATAATGCGCTGATTGGTGTGCATCCCGATGCGTTTAGGAACTGCAGTGCCCTGCAGGATCTCAATTTGAATGGCAATCAGCTGAAGACAGTGCCACTAGCACTGCGCAACATGCGCCTGCTGCGCACCGTGGACCTGGGCGAGAATATGATTACTGTGCTAGAGGAGAATGCCTTCAAGGGTTTGGGCAACTTGTATGGTTTGCGTTTGATTGGCAACTATTTGGAGAACATTACCATGCACACTTTCCGCGACCTGCCCAGCCTGCAGATACTCAACCTGGCCAGAAACCGCATTGCTGTGGTGGAGCCGGGCGCTTTCGAAATGACCTCCAGCATTCAGGCCATTCGCCTGGATGGCAATGAGCTGACGGACATCAATGGACTGTTTAGCAATATGCCCTCACTGCTCTGGCTGAATATCTCCGATAATCGGCTGGAGAGCTTTGACTATGGTCATGTGCCCAGCACGCTGCAGTGGCTGGATCTGCACAAGAATCGTCTTGGCCTTTTGTCGAACCGATTCGGACTGGACGCTGAGCTGAGACTGCAAACACTCGATGTTAGCTTCAATCAGCTGCAGCGCATTGGACCAGGCTCCATACCCAACTCCATAGAGCTGCTGTTTCTGAACGATAATCTAATTACCACTGTAGATCCGGACACCTTTATGCATAAATCAAATCTGACTAGGGTGGACCTATATGCGAATCAGATAACTACCCTAGACATCAAGTCCTTGCGCATACTGCCCGTCTCGGAGCATCGCGCCTTGCCCGAGTTTTACATTGGTGGTAATCCCTTCACCTGCGACTGCAACATTGACTGGCTGCAGAAGATCAATCACATTACCTCGCGCCAGTATCCACGCATTATGGACCTGGAGACCATCTACTGCAAGCTGCTGAACAACAGGGAACGCGCCTACATTCCCCTTCTGGAGGCGGAACCCAAGCACTTTCTGTGCACCTACAAGACGCATTGCTTTGCCGTCTGCCACTGCTGCGAGTTCGATGCCTGTGACTGCGAGATGACCTGTCCTACCAACTGCACGTGCTTCCATGACCAGACCTGGTCCACGAACATTGTCGAGTGCTCCGGGGCCGGATACTCGGAGATGCCGCGACGCGTGCCCATGGACACTACGGAGCTGTATATTGATGGCAATAACTTTGTGGAGCTGGCAGGTCACTCGTTTTTGGGACGCAAGAATCTGGCCGTGCTGTATGCCAACAACTCGAATGTGGCACACATTTACAATACCACATTCAGCGGACTGAAACGCCTGCTCATCCTGCATCTGGAGGACAATCACGTAGTCTCGCTGGAGGGCAATGAGTTTCACAATCTGGAGAACCTGAGGGAGCTCTATCTGCAGTCAAATCGCATTGCGAGCATTGCTAATGGCAGCTTTCAAATGCTGCGCAAGCTGGAGGTCCTGCGTCTGGATGGCAATCGACTGATGCACTTTGAGGTCTGGCAGCTGTCAGCGAATCCCTATCTGGTCGAGATAAGCCTTGCGGACAATCAGTGGAGCTGTGAGTGCGGCTATTTGTCACGCTTCCGCAATTATCTAGCGCAAAGCTCGGAGAAAATAGTAGATGCTGCGCGGGTGAGCTGCATCTATAATAATGCCACAAGCGTGCTGCGAGAGAAGAACGGCACCAAGTGCACCCTGCGTGACGGCGTGGCCCACTATATGCACACCAATGAGATTGAGGGTCTGCTGCCGCTGCTTCTGGTGGCCACTTGTGCCTTTGTGGGCTTCTTTGGGCTCATCTTTGGACTCTTCTGCTATCGCCATGAGCTCAAGATGTGGGCGCACTCCAACAGCTGCCTGATGACCTTGTGCTATCGCCAGCCACGCTTTGTGGACCAGCTGGACAAGGAGCGGCCCAATGATGCCTACTTTGCGTACAGCCTGCAGGATGAGCATTTTGTTAACCAAATCCTGGCCAATACCCTTGAAAGTGACATTGGCTATCGTCTCTGTCTGCACTATCGCGATGTGAACATCAATGCCTACATCACGGATGCGCTAATTGAGGCCGCTGAGAGCGCCAAGCAGTTCGTCCTGGTGCTGTCCAAGAACTTTTTGTATAACGAATGGACGCGTTTCGAGTACAAGAGCGCACTCCATGAGCTGGTGAAGCGCAGGAAGCGTGTCGTCTTCATACTGTACGGCGACTTGCCGCAGCGTGACATCGACCTGGACATGCGACACTATTTGAGAACCAGCACGTGCATCGAGTGGGACGACAAGAAGTTCTGGCAGAAGCTGCGGCTTGCCCTGCCCTTGCCACACGGACGTGGCAACAACAACAAGCGTGTGACTGGCTGCCTGGCCGCACGCAGCTCCTCGGTGAACATGTATGCCACAGCGCACGAGTATCAGGCGGGCGTGGGCGGTGTGCCCGTGCCAGCTGGCCGCATGGCGGACAAGCTGTACGCAGACTGCAGCAGCAACAACTATGCCACAATCAATGAGTGTGGCGCCAGGGGCTACAAGCCCATACCGACATCAGCAACCGCTGCGGCGGCGGCCTGTAAGTTCAACACCATGAATCAGCTCTCCAAGAAGCAGCGCGAGCTGAGCGTGGCCGGCATGGCCAAAACGCTGGAGCATCAGCATCACCATCATCAGCAACCGCCGCAGTCGCAGTTGCAACCGCAGACGCAGACGCAGCAGCAGCAGCAACATCGACGCAGCCAGCATGAGTATGCGGTGCCAGCTTATATGGCAGCTGGTGCTGCCGGGCAGGTGCCCGCCTACGACAGCGTCGACTATGCCAAGCAGCAGCAGCTCCAGCTGCGAGGGGGCAGCAACTGCGAGTGCATAGGCACCGCCAAGCGGTCCGTGAAGAGTCAGGCGGTCCAGGCGCTGCCCAGCTCGTTTAGCTCGAACTTTGTGCCGCCCGCCGTCATCGCCGGCGCCTACAACTGCAAGAAGCCCTGCAACTGCAACGCGGACGACGAGCTGCTCTGCGGCTGCGGGGGACTGGAGAGCGGCACCCAGAGCAGCGCCACAATGAGCAGCAGCAGCAACAACAGTCGCCAGCCTGAGCTGACGCACTACGAATCGAACTTGAGTCTCAACGAGTTGGATGACGGGGGGGCCAGCAAGCCCCTGCATGATTTGTGGGCGTAACCGAGCCAAGGGGGCGCCACAGGAAGTGTAGACCAGTGAATTTATAAGCCAGGCAACTACTAACTAAATTAAATTGAATGCAAAACAAGTATGGCGATGGGGTTGATGAAGAAGAGTGTTTAAAGGTAAACAAAATAAAAGCATAGCATACATTTTGGGGCAGTGGAACAGACTGATACTTTTAGTTGTTTAAAATAAATGATTTACATATGTACATATAATACGCAAACCTAAAGCATTAATACTATTCTAACAAAAAGTTCGATAATTTATGCAATGTATAAATAAACAGAAATTATTTTTAGCATAGGCATATGTGTACATACAAAAAACTACAACTTAAATTATTAAATGCATTATTTATAATAAATCAAATACTCTTACAACAATTAATAATAATAATAAACTACAATTTGTTCAATAAACCCAAAACTAAATTTTCATTTTCTATGCCAAAAGTATGTCAAAAACCAAGCACAAATGTTCGTTTTCAAAAAGCGTTTCAAAAACCTATAACTCAATAATTTGAGTACAATTTTTTGGCAGTATTTAAGAGACGCTTTCCATAAACTGAGAGCGCAACTAAATCCAAGTCAGCCAAGAGAACTAATACACTTACAAATACTCGCTGTTATGCAAGCCACACTGTGCACCCAGAGACAGGCAAATTAATTAGCATGTAAGGAAATTGTATGATAAAAATCAAACAATTCAACAAAAACAAAAAAAAAAACAATAAATAAATACCCAACAATAAGAGGCATCATAATAACTGCGATGGAAAAAGAATAAAACACAAAATAATAATAAAATTATTAATAGCTGACACTCAACGAATTGAAAATAAATTTATAGTAAATCAGACACACACACACAGACACACACAGAGAGACACACACACACACTCTAGTGCCATGGCAATGCGATAATGATGAGCCTGACGCTGATGTTGATAACAATTAAGCCGACGAACCGCAAACAATGAACTGACAAACTGACAAAATGACTACTGTACCAAGTACCACAGCGAACCAAAAACGAACCGAACCGAACCAAAACGAACCGAACCAATTGGCAGACTCTTGCATTTGAGTAATGACTTAAATACCTGGGCTAAACTGCATACACTTCAAAAAAATAACCAGTACGTATTGCAAAGTAAATAAATACAATATTAAGGAGTTGTTTTAAAGTTAGTCTTGCTTTAATTTTATATTTACAATCATTTATATATCGCTTTTTAGTTGGTTCTCAGTTCAACAGAAGTTTTTCTCACTTTTTTCATTGTTTTTTTACAAACAGGGCATTTTTATAAAGTTTTAAAGCTCAATTCGTGTGATTTATCCACCACTTCAAAAAGGGGGATTTCAATCATAGTTTTTATACTTTAGATAAAACTATTCAATGGATTTGTTCTTTGCGTTAAATATATATATGTTTATTGCTCTAAGAATACGTTGCAAGTTTATCTCATCTATAACGAATTTCAAACAAAGATATAAAGCTTTATATATGCACACTTTTGTATTATTTAATTTAATTTAATCCTGTAATCCAATGCATTTTAATTTATTTCTTTATGGCTATACATAAAAAAAACTTTGTGCTTACAACTAATTTTATATTTATTGAAAAAACATCGAAAAACATCGATATTTTCCATACAAAAATCGATTTTTTTACATCAGTAATTTATGTTGCTATGTGAGTAAATATAAAATCGAAAAACATCGATGTTTTTCATACAAAAAATCGATTTGTTTTACATTAGTTATTAGTGTTGTAAAAAAAACCGATTTTTGTATGGAAAACATCGATGTTTATCGATGTTTTTTAAACAAAAAATCGATTTAATTTTATATTTAGTCACAAAACAACATTAATTAGTGGTGTAAAAAAATCGATTTTTTGTGCATTTTTCATACAAAAAATCGATTTTTCTACATTAGTTATTAATGATGTAAAAAAATCGATTTTTTATATGGAAAACACCCATGTTTTTCGATGTTTTTTCATACAAAAATCAATTTTTTTTACTTTAGTTATTAGTGATGTAAAAAAATCGATTTTTTGTATGAAAAACATCGATGTTTTTTTACATCACTGACATAAATTCAAATTAATTTACCAAAATTGATCTATGAAACCTTTTTATACCTGGTAATCCAGCATTTTCTTCCAATCAGTAATAAAAAAAGACTTCAAATCTTTATTTGTGGCATCAATCAACACTTAACTAATCCATTTATAAACAATTGGTTATTCAAACGATCTCAGACCCTTAAAAAAAAAATATCTTATATTAAATACTTTAAAAAATTCAGCTTGTTAATATTATTAAATTTCATTCACCATTCAATAAATTGTACACCATTTTAATGAATTTAATTTAAAAAAATTGCCCATTAAAACAATTCCATTTTATTCAAAACAATTACTTTATACAAATGTCACAAAAATATTAACTAACTTTTTTTTGTAAAGTATTTAAACATACAAAATGTTCCTTAACTTATTTGAGATTTATGTGCATTGTTTTTATGGGTAGATTTATGTTATATTAATCTTTTTTTGTTGGCTGCTTGTAAATTGATTGAAGAAACTGTCGGAATTTGCAAAAAAAAAAAAGAGAAAATAACAACAATTACAAACAATGAGAGGACCTTTTTTCTGGCGTTCATTGCTCATACAAAGCATTTAATGAAATTATTTAATGGCATGCCATTAAAACAACAAAAGGCACAACAACAAACTGCGTAGCCGTTTCCAGGCAATATTGTTGATTGAATGTTCGCGGCGGCGGTGAAGGGGCGTGGCACACACACACAGAAGGCTGCAGGACACGCGTAAAAAACTTTAAACACAAAAAAAAGACAGGACAAACAACAAAACGCGTACTTTACAAATACACATGAATTAATAATATTTTTACGCATGCTTGTATGCGTACTGTACATATATATAAATACACACACACACACATATAAATAGTATACATACATATACATATATGCATTGTATTTACAACTGCCAATAAATGATATGAGGAAAAAATGTTTCAAAACGTTCGGAGATGAATTTAAATGCAAGCAAAGCTATAAAAAAAACCATTTGAGATAATATAATGTACGAATATTTACTAGTATTTTAATTATACAACATCAACAACAACAACAACAGCAATGTGCATTGTAAATTAAACAAATTGGATTTTTGTTGTAAGAGAAGGACAAATGCAGCATTAAAAAGTTAATCGCAATTTTTTAGCTAAATTTAAATTTAAATCAAATTAAACACACACAAAACTTTCACTCGTACATTACACAACTTTCACATTTTGCAAAACTACCCAATTTTTAAAACTCCATTAACAAATAACAAATGCATTACATAAGTACATAGTTACATAATCATTTTCAATTGCAAAACTTTCAAGCATTTTTAACTCAGCTAATCATCATTTTCTCTATAGTTTTTAATTACCCCTAAAAGTATGCAACAAAATTCGCAGGCAGATAGAAAATAAACAGAACCAGAGCGAAATGATATTATAAGATTTTGTGTTCCTAAAAAGTCACTTTTGCAATTATAAAACATAAATACATAAATAGTATACTACTTACTATATATATATATATATATAGAGAGTAAAAGCAAAGTTTTTGTTCATTTTATGTAAACATGGCCCATTATTTAGTTTGTAAGTGATATTTATTTTAAATAATCGCAAGAGAGTTGCTAATTATATTGCTGAGGAACAGCGCAATAATGACAAAAGACATGAATACCAAACCAGAGAATGGCTAAAGCAAAAACAAAATGAACAAAAAAACATCAAGCAAACAATAATAAACAAATTTATTTCAAAAATTGAATTCGTTGAATGTGTTTTCCATTTTTATTATTATTTACCAAGGCTAACAGCAAAGACAAATATTGTTCCAAAAACGGCAAAGGACACATTTTGAGATGCGCCAACTATCCAGTAAAGAGCGTATATATGACAAGCTATGTATATATATATATATATATATAACGACCTTCAGTATCCGGCGACACTAAGGACCTGCTCGGTCTATGTGTGACCACCATGTGGTGGTCAACCGGTTCTACCTAACCTAACCTAATCTATGTATATATTTTTGTTATGTCATTTTGGCACATTTAGGGCAGTCGGCAGTTACCATAGCGTGTGAGTACAGTATGACAGGCTGCCATATAAATATTGTGATTGAGATACCTGCTCACAAAATATAGCAAATCAAAAATTTCTATGTTAGAAACGTGCCATATTAGTTTATATGTTAAACTATTTAACATATATTCTTAATTTTGCCATATAAAATTGTTTACGGTTGATATCGATAACGATATTACATATATGTGGCACAATGCCATATCGTGTGACCGCACCTTAAGGTAATTCTTCGGGTATTAAACATCCTTACGTATAAATTGTCTCTCCGTATGAGTACTTCGATATCAGGTTTGTTGGTATGTAAGTACAAGCAGTAAATTCTATCTAGCTCTTAATAATTAAATGAAGTTATACTATGCTTAAACAACTCCTAGATTTCAGTTCGTAGTAGTAATTTTAGTAATATCATTACACAACAGGCGATTGTATTATTTCCTATTGCCTTAGTTAGAAACTTGACATAGGCTCCCATCATTCTTGTTTCCCAAACTTTCTTTGTAAAGACGCTTAAAATGTTTTTGCACTTATATGCCTAAATATATCATTTTATTTATTTATATACTAATATTGATAGCTTAACTTTAAAAGATTAAACTAACAATCCGTTTTATAGCACTGACTACTGCGGCCTTCGTCTATTTGGTATAACAATTTTAGTTTAGTGTGTGCTTATATATAGGTGTAAACCACCACCCCTTTATTTTACTTATATTTATGTAAAGTAATATTAATAGGTGTAGAAGGGTATATACAGAACAGCTAACATGGTAATGTTATTTGTAGATATACTTTAAGATTGCATTATATCCTGTTGCTTTAATTATAAACTAAATATAGTCTCCTATCAAAATGTCTGATAACGCCGCTCTATAAACTTCATTTCTTTGCAAAGTCGCTTAAAATGTTTTTGCATTTGTATGCCCAAATATATAATTAATTAGAGGTTTCAAAGCACATTTGAATGTGCCTATAATTAACCATTTTGTTTCGGAAATACATCAACTGTAAACCGCATAAATGTATACTTTGAAGGAATTCTGTTTGATGAGTTTGCCAGCCAATCAAGTGGACTTAGTTTTCACAATTAGCGGCATTATCAAAATTTGTGGCTTTTAAATTATTCAAAATAACGAATCTTCATAGGGTTTTAGTTAGAGTTGATAGAAATGTCATACAGCAATGTAGTTTAAAGGAAACTGACCATTTTTCTAGTATAAATTAAAATGCTGACATTGTGAAATATTCTTTTATACAAGAAGAACTTTAACTGCTTTACATTTCATTACATTTCATTTATTCACAGTAAAGTAATTATGTGTATTTGTGTGTGTCCTAATATTAATTACAATAAGGAGTTCAGACTTCATAGCCTTTTCTGCCTAAGTATATACATAGAACTTTTAATCAAAAAATTATAGCTATTAAAAATATTAAAGTGTTTTACAAAAACCCATTAAATGTGGTGCTTAAAAACTAAGATGTGGTGCTTTAAAATTTCAAGACTGTCTGCTATAACATTAATGTGTGAATATGTTGAATATATACATCTATTTCTAAAATTAAGGTGCAAACGAGCGAGTCCATCCACAACTAACTCAATATTAGCTTGTTGATGACGATCGATAGTAGAGTGGTGCCAGGGTGGATTATGAATCATCTATAAAATTTTATTTTGCCTGATTTGCAATTTTTTCAGGTGACATTTTGTGATATCTGCCCAAATAGGAGCCCCATAAAATATCACTGCTTGAAAAATTGATCGAAAAAGGTAAATTTTATTGGCTATGCTTAGTCGTGAGTTCCTATTTATTAAAGGAACTAAACTAAACTACGCACGAGTATATTTAGTTTATTATTAGTAACGCTTATGTGGTCTTGAAAGGTTAATTTTTGTTCAAGTATTATCCCTAAATAGAATTTCGAATTTAAGGTTAAGTTAATTTAAAAATGTATTTTATGAGTTTTCCTTAAAAAAAGTAACACTCAGTAAATGCAAAGGTAATTGCCTAGTCTAGAAAATGCATATTCTAGGAATTCTAATATGTAATTTATTATATTACATCTCTTTTATGTTTTATCGCTTGACACTTAGGCAATTCTTAGTATTTTGAAATCGCTTTTCAAATCTACATAATGCATTTAAGGCAACAAATTGTACTCTGGCTTATAAAGTGCGTATGTATAATTAACTTTGTATATATTTATATATACTTTGTAGGTTTGGCAGCTCGCCATGACATACACCTACATTCCCAAACACACACACGCATACACACACACACATATATATATATATACATAAATGAACTGTATGCAATACTCTGCCACTTAACACAACCGCAGGCAATTCATATTCATATGAAAAGTGCCATACAAAACGCACGTTCAGCTGTCCTTCCCCTGCGAGTCCCCGCAGCAGTCCTGTTGGCCAACAGTGATGATGTCCATGCTGGCTATCCACTTGGTCCACTTGGTCCACTCGGTCCACTCGGTACACTTGTATGCCTGCTGACCGTGGAGGTGTCGACTGCAAGAGCCTGTTGATGCGGCTGCTTGGCACGCACTTTAGTATGGTGGGCTGTGAAGGGGGCTGGGAGGGTATGCTCATTGTAGAGGCGTTATCCGACAGGGGATAACATGAACTATGCATGCAGCTCAGCGCCGGATTAAGCTGAACACAAAATTTAATTTTATTTAATTGCTTTTTGCAAAGTCCATTTAAATTATAATACCCGCAAAATCATTGAAAGGCAGCAGGACGAAGCGCAGCAGCAGCAGCATCAAAGAGGACACATTTTTAGGGGGGGCGGGGGGGTTTTGGCATTCATTGATGCATATTTATGGGGCATACGCAGACAGTTGTCGAATGGGTGCATTCCTTTGATTTGTTGTTTTTGCCGCAGTTGCAATTAGACTGCATTTTCAGGAGGGCGGTGGGCGGTGGGTGGCATTGGGCGGTCTGATAATTTATGTAGCATAGCAATAAATTTGTGTGCATGTTGTTGTTTTTGTTGTTGCACTTTATTAACGCAATGCAATTAGTGAAATTTGTCTGTTAATGGCATCGAGCAGCTGATAAATAAGCTCTCAATTTAATGCATTTTAGCAATAAATAATAATAATATGGCACAGCCGAAACAGCAAAATTTTAATGCATTTTAAATGCGAACTCATTAATAAATGGCTAAAGCGAATAGCATATTTTTAGGCCAAAATTAATTGCAGTCAGCCGAGTAGAAAACTAGGTCTCTGAGAGCCCTTGAGGCAGCAACAACAACAGCAACAAATAACTGAACAACAGGCCAAACCAAATAAATTGGCAACAATTAAGCGCTGTACAAAACAACACAACAAAAAAACTGTTTAAGCTGTAATTACAATTACTGTTCAAAATTGCAGTCAAGTTGAGCAATTACCGAAAAGGAATTGTCCAATTGTTGTATTTCTGTTTACAACAAGCTTAATAATACAAAACTAACGAGTACAGTCAGGGAGAGAAAAGAGAGCGAAAAAAGGACATACAGCAAACGCTAATGTTTTCCACAACTTGTACTCGCAAATAGACAAAGTTCACTGAGAATGCGAAAAGGAAATGCATTTATAATTTAAGGCATTTTTTAAAAAGTATAGTAAATAAATAATAGCTTAAGTTATGATAAACTGGAAGAATACTGCAAAAAACTAAGACGCAGCAAGTTGAGTAAGGACATGCTTAAGTTTGAACTCCTTAAAGTAAAAATCCTCTGAATGTCTTGGTATAAATTAAGTCTCAAGTTATAATCGACCGACTTATATAAGTTGGAAGAAGGAAAATCAGTAATTCTTCTGATTTTTCTTTAAATAACAGTTTGCAGTCAAAGAAATGTAAATATCTTCAATGATTTGAATGTCTGTAGTTTTATTTCTGCGAGTTTCGAGTGGTAGCATAAGATTATTATAAACTTGATTCCAAGTTAAGCTCTGGGCTGTAAATGGCAACCTACATACCAAATTTCCTTACTCTACGACTTGTAGTATCTGAGTTCAATCAGATTGGCATGGCTATAGTTGCACTCAATCAATATTACATTATATTTTCAGGTTCTTCTCTTAAATTTAAGATATTTTCCCAAGTTCCATACCGAAATGAAGTAATTTATTATATAAAAATCAATTAATAAATCAAATTTAGCAAATTAATGATGAAAATACTGCATAAAACTAAGACGCAGCAAGTTGAGTAAGGACATGCTTAAGTTTTCAATCCTTAAAGTAAAAATCCTCTAATGTCTTGGTATAAATAAAGTCCCAAGGTATAATTCGACCGACTTTTATGAGTCGGAAGTAGGAAATTCAGTAAACTTTCTGCATTTTCTTTAAGTAACAGTTTTGCAGTCAAAGAAATGTAAATATCTTCAATGATTTGAATGTCTGTAGTTTTATTTCTGCGAATTTCGAGTAGTAGCATAAGATTATTATAAACTTGTATCCAAGTTAGGCTCTGGGCTGTAAATGGCAACCTACATACCAAGTTTCCTTACTCTACGACTTGTAGTCTCTGAGTTCAATCAGATTTGCATGGCTATAGTTGCACTCAATCAATATTACATTATATTTTCTAGGTCTTCTCTTAAATTTAAGATATTTTCCCAAGTTCCATACCGAAATGAAGTAATTTATTATATAAAAATCAATTAATAAATCAAATTTAGCAAATTAATGATGAAAACTAATATAGAATGTTGTGAAATATGTCTTATATTTGATTGACATCAACACAAAACTAATGGCTCACTCTGGGAGCCTTACATTATTCAGCTCAATCAATTAAGTCAGCTTCAACAAATAGTTTCTGGGTAAAACTAATTGCTTTATGTTTACAACATATCCTTTCTTTGATACCTGCTCCTTGCACGAACTTTGATATTTTGTCTTGTTGCCTTCCTTGGAAACGAACTCATCAATTTGATGTGAACTCATTTGATAAAGTGAGATTCCCCTCGCTATCTGATGAGGTCAAAATATACTACTAGCGGGCGGGCATCCTTTATGAGCAGCTCTTACAATACAATACATATATGAGCCTTGTTTATGTCGTGTTCACAATTTAGTTTTAGTTCACAATAAAGTCACAGCGGCTAATTATGGTTGGTGCTTATGTTTAATGCTTACGTTTGCTTAATTGTAAATTATAAGGTCATAATTTAGGCAGTCAAGCCATGGAGAGCTCATTTTAATACTCCCTCGCCACACATCAGCCACGCCCAGCTGGTGTCCCCCCACCCCCCGCACTGCTGTTGTCGTCCTTGTTGTGGGGCCGTCAAGGTCCTTACTTCTGTTTTGCTTGTTCTCAATAAAAATCTCATTCGCTGACGCATAACTTTTACTTTTAATTAGTTGTATTATCTCCCTTGTTGTCTGCTAATTGCTTTATTGCTTTGCTGCATCCTCGATATCGCTCTGCGCTCTGGCCATGACTCTTCGTCCTGTCGCGCTTTTTGAAATCTTTTTGTCGCAACTTTATCAGCATGTCCCCGTTGACATTTATTGATTTTTGTTGCTCCCGCTGCCGCTGCCGCAGTCAAAAAACCCACCAGTCAGCTGGCAATTCATAAGCCCCAACACCAACAACATTTCGCTGACCTACATATGCTCGCTGCTCGCTGCTTGACTCTGAATCTGACTCGCATCTTGGGCGTCTTTTCGATATAGCCAATGTCTCCAGTCTGGTCACGTCATGAAAATGGCACTTCAAAGCTTAGCTCCTCACAATGAAGCCAGAATACACTTTGAATATCCATTTAATACTATAATTATCTGGAATATACTCGTTTATAAGTAATCAAGTGATTTTTAACAGGGATCGCAAATAAGAGTTATGAGTTGAAAAAAATCAAACCTGAAAATAATTATCTAATTTAATGGGAATATGTGGGATATACTTTTTCGGAATACTTTTACTTTTAATTTGTATTAAACCAATTTATTTGAACTATTTCGTACTTATTATTATTTTAACTCTTATATCGAAAAAAAACCAATTGAAAAAATTATACAAAATTGAAAAATAATTTGTATTTTCTTAATGTTTATTTCAATAATTGAAAAATATTGTTTATTTATGATTTTTATAATAAATATGGAAAAATAGAAGTTTTATTATAGTTTTTAAATAAATATTGAAATTTAATTACTATTTCATAATATTTTTCGATTGCAAAACAAGAGTTATTTAAAAATTGTTGATAAAAATCAACATACAATTTTTATTTTATAATTTTTATTTTAAAAAATTGCAAGTTGCGGTCTCTGATTTTTAATCATTCTTGGAGAATAATATCATTTACAAGGATTAAAAATCGATTTGTATGGAAAACTACTATCTTAGAATTTGTTAGCCCCTAACCATTAACTACTGAATATACATAGATGCGTCCAACAAGCATTTAATCTGAGGCCAGATGCTTTGCTGTGCCCACCACCCCAAGCATCTTCAGCATATTCAGTAGTTAATGATAATATCTTACGAGAATCCTCATCATAAATTATTTCAAAATTCATTACCGGATCAATTTAGAAAGTTTTCAAACATTTTTGAAGTTTAATTATTACATATTTTTATGGCATCATTGAAGCTAGAACAACCAAATTTGTTACACATTTTGTATGTATATAGATGTTAAGATGGAAACAGAGTAATCCGCAGTCGGGCACTTCGGACTGCAATGTTCTTACATTATATTGCAATGTTCTTAAATATTTCTTGGAGTTCAAACTATCGCACTTAAATAGGGAATATTTCATGCTTGTGGTTAAGAAACTTTTATCAGAACAGTTCTGAGAGAACTGAAAAATGTGTTTTGTTTAATTCAAACGTTTGCAATCCCAAAACAGATGTATAAATATTGAAATATACTAAGTTCAGTTAGTTTCCCAATCAATTCATTATGAGATCAGTATACTCTATGAATAGAGTATAGGATGTGGTACATGGATGCCAGAGTAGCAATGTTCTCGGTTTGTCGTCTTGGCCCCGCCGTCTCGCATTTTATTTTATCGCCAATTTCGCCGCATTTTCGCTGGGGCAGGCATAACCCGCTCCCTATCTGCTAACCCTAAGCGCCCCCAACCCACATCCTTACTTTAGCCACTATCCGAAAAGATTTGGGGGCAACGTTGTGTGTTGTGTGTTGCATGTCGCTTTTAGTTTTTGGTTGTGTCTCGGGCATCCGTTTCATTTCAGTTTGCCGCTTGTTGTTTGTTTGTTGTTTGTTTGTTTATTTGGCTTGCTTTGCGTATGAGTGCGTCGTCTTCTTTGGCAGAAGTTGTGTCCTGCCACGCCCACCGCCTAGGAAACACACACTACACACTACACTCTATACACTACTCACATGTGAGCGCAGCGAGGACCGAAAGTCAGCGTACTCTCATTTCATTCACAAGCAATTTATTCGTCCATTAGAGCGACGACGAGGACGATGAGGACGACGTTGGGGCGAGCGTTCATCCTGCCCTTCTAGGATTACAGCTGCTAAGCTAAGTGCGTCTGTGTGAGTGTTACAGTGTATATGCGTGTGTGTGCATGTGTGAGTTTGTTTTGCTTTTATTTATTCTCTGTTTTTGCTGGCCGTTGTCTCGTGTCCTCTTTGTTATGCTCAAGTGTGTGTGTGTGTGTGTGTGTGTGTGTGCGTCTAAGGATTTCCCCTCCATGTGTCGTTGTGTAGTGTCTAAATAAGTTGAGAGTCAACTTACAAAGTAAACCAAAGATTCTTAATTGGAATTTTACAAATTCGTTGGCTGCCTCTCCATACATATATGTGTGTGTGTGTGTGTGTGCGTGTGTCCTTGTCTAAGCGTCCTGCCGTTGGGCTGCTCAAATAACTTATCACTAGCATAGTTGCATATATGAAAAATGAAGGCATGAAAATAAAAAAAAAAAAGTAAAAATGAAGTAGAAGTAGAAGTAGAAAAAACAACAACAACAAACAAACAACAACCAACAGAAAGTAAAACTTTAATAAGTATGTAACATATAGGGGAGGTTTGCCCACCCTGGAAGCAAGGGTGCGGCGAGGGGGGCTGTGTGTAGGTTGTGTATTGCCCCGCAGCGATAAGTGAAAAATTCTACGTCTTTTGAGCAAGGATTACAAATTTGCAGCATCTTGAGTTTTTGTTTAATTCGAAGGGTTTGCTGGGTGGTTGTTTTCCTGACTTATCTCGTATGAAATTTCTGACTGTGCCAGTGTGTGTGTGTGTATGTGCGTGTGTCGACCATAGGATTGACTTGGATTTACACCCAGCAACAACGTGACAGCTGAGGGTCCCTTAAAGGTTTCGCATGCTTTAGATTGATCGAAGAGCTTCGCTTCATAAGCTGCCAGAGAGAAAGAGAGAGTTGGGCGGGAATTGGGTTACAATAAATGACAAAGGTTTACGTGAAATATGAATAGGGAAGGTCACAGTCGCTAATCTGATTAGACTCAGACTTGAACTGGGAGCTCAAAGGCGAAGGGAGCTAAAACTACTCTAGTTTCTATAGCAATTTAATTAGACTCTATTCTATACTATTATATTTCTGTTCTGTTATCTTTTGTTGAAGATAAGGGGCAACAGATCATCCATTCATATCTAATATATTATATTTTGTGTGCTGCTCTAACTTTATGTACGTACGAGAGTATATGAATTACATATTAAAATTTAATATCCTTGTTGGCTGTTGCCTTAAATAAGTCGAGTCATAAACAAAGTTTCCTGTTCAACTTTTACTTCTGTAGTTAACTTAAGCTCAGCTAAGAACTTTGGGGGCGCATGCCATTAAAGTCTGTAGCCTTTTTATCCTTTAAAGGGTGCGCAGCAGTGCGGCAAGGATGACACAAAATGACAATTGGACAAAGAAAAATCTGTACCAGAGCCGTTCCTAACTTACTGTGGCCTAAAGTTATTGTGAACAGCTTAATGGAGCATTTCATCTGGGCGTAGATGTAACTTCTACTCCGCATTCCACGACAAGGGCAACAAAACAGCAATAATAAAGATTATACACGGGCTATAATTACTAGATATTGCTGTTGTTGTTGTTGATATTGTTGTGTACTACAGAATGTCCTACAGAACAGCTGCTAGTGTCGCTGTCGCAGTCGCAGTCGCTTGTCGTCCTGGCTGCTTGTACTTGTCCTTGCTGGCAGCATCGTCTTTCACCAGCTCCTTTTCGCTCGAGGTTTCGCGGTTCGTTTGCGTTGCGCACTGTGTGTGTGTGCCTGTGTGTATCAGGACCTTCGTAATATGCACCTAATCCTTTTTACAAAATCATAATCACACAGCCAAAGAACAGAGCGTAATCACAGCTACGCAAAAGCATCAGCAGCATCCACAGCATCCGCAGCAGCAAGGACATTGTGCGATGAGTCCCCAACTCATACCAGCATTCGCTTAGTTGCTACTTTCAGTTTTAATGCCTTTAATACCAGTTTCATAACTCGTGCGCTCACTGGGGCGCACAAACCGAGCAATTAACGCCAACGACGAGTCCTGGCCCAGACCAGCGGAGTCCTAGTAGTGTTGAACCCTTTGTCAGGGTTGACAAACATCGATAGTCATATTTAGATAGGGCACAGCCTTGAAAGCCCAAGCCAGACCAACAATTAATCAACTGCCAGACAACAACGAGCTCAACCTCAGACACGACGACTCCGCATCGCTCAACTCTTTTCGCCTCCGGCCCAGGGAAATCCAATCCAAATAGGGGTTTTCCCTACTCTCGCCTAATCAGGCGCGCAATAACGGAAAATTATAAATTGATATAAATTTTTAAAAAATGAATTGCGCTCCCGTTTCGCCCCTTTACGCCCTGCCTCTCAGTGTTTGTGACATTTGACAATAAATATATATATATGCGAGTTTATATATTTTTTTTCAGTTGGTCCCCTTTAAATTATATACAGCGGGGCGGGGTCACGGGGCGTGCAATGATGATGGATGACTCTGTGTTCAGTTTTTCATTTGCTTGGACTGTTTTTGATAAAAACCGTGCACAACAGATTGGCCCTGGATTTATTTTTGGGCTGATTATAGGGTTGCTGTGGGTTGTGCGCTTCGCTTCGCTTTGCTTTGCATACGAGTTTGAAATTTTACAGAAAAAAGAAAAAGAAAATTAAATAAAAATTAATTAAAAATTAATTAAATGAAATTGCTGCAGCGGTTACTGTAAGTATTGTTGTTGCTGTTGCAGCTTCCGTGTGGCATGAGGGCCAAATGAATCGTAAACTATGACAGACAGTTGGTAAAAATTCTTGCCTCTTTCATGAGGGTGCGCTGAGATTGCTAATGACTTGACGAGGAGGAGGAGGAGTTTGAAGGGGGCCGTCTTTAATGATTTGGAAGTAATGTGAGGGATCATTGATTGATCATTGTTGACATAGTAAGTCACAGTAATTAGGAACTATGTTAAGCGAATAGAATTGGTATTGGTCTTAAATGGAGAAAAGGATGAGAACTGGAGGAAGTCGGGTGTAAATATCTAAGAATGAAAGAGATTTGCTATTCTCTTTACCTAAACATTTCTAAAGTGGAAAATGCTATTGAAAACTATCAAAATAAATAGGTAAAATGGAAAAGAAAAGAATCAATTCAACCAATATAACATAATTGACCTATTGTTCTTAAAAGGATGAAATTTTATTGTAGCTCCATACGCCATATTCCATTCCATAAAAGAATAGAAAATGGTGAAATTTGATATAAAACGATAGAATATAATAGGATAGAATAGAAAATACCCTCTTAAGTTAGAAGTTATTCTCAATCTGTCACAATAATCAATCATTTAAGAGTATGAGTAACTTCGGAATAATAGAATGTTTTCTCCCATATATTTCCTGAAACTTACTTTCTATGCTCCCAAATACTGCTATCTCTCTCTTTTCCCCATATAATTCTTTCCTGAAACTTACTTTCTATCCTACCAAATACTGCTATCCCTCTCTTTTCCCATATAATTCTTTCCTGAAACTTACTTTCTATCCTCCCAAATACTGCTATCTCTCTCTTTCCCCATATAATTCTTTCTGAAATTTACCTTCTATCCTCCCAATACTCTATCTCTCTTCCATATTATTCTTTCCTGAAACTTATTTCTATCTCCCAAATACTCTATCTCTCCCTATCTTTCCTGAAACTTACTTTCTATCTCCCAATACTGCTATCTCTCTCTTTCCCCATATTATTCTTTCCTGAAACTTACCTTCTATCCTCCCAAATACTGCTATCTCCTCTTTCCATATAATTCTTTCCTGAAACTTACTTTCTATGCTCCCAAATACTGCTGTCTCCATCTTTCCCCATATAATTCTTTCCTGAAACTTACTTTCTATCCTCCCAAATACTGCTATCTCTCTCTTTCCTCATATAATTCTTTCCTGAAACTTACTTTCTATGCTCCCAAATACTGCTATCTCTCTCTTTCCCCATATTATTCTTTCCTTAAACTTACTTTATATCCTCCCAAATACTGCTATCTCTCTGTTTCCCCATATAATTCTTTCCTGAAACTTACTTTCTATCCTCCCAAATACTGCTATCTCTCTCTTTCCTCATATAATTCTTTCCTGAAACTTACTTTCTATCCTCCCAAATACTGCTGTCTCTATCTTTCCCCATATAATTCTTTCCTGAAACTTACTTTCTATCCTCCCAAATACTGCTGTCTCTCTCTTTCCTCATATAATTCCTTCCTGAAACTTACTTTCTATCCTCCCAAATACTGCTATCTCTCTCTTTCCTAATATAATTCCTTTCTGAAACTTATTTTCTATCCTCACAAATACTGCTGTCTCTATCTTTCCCCATATAATTCTTTCCCGAAACTTACTTTCTATGCTTCCAAATACTGTTATCTCTCTCTTTCCTAATATAATTCCTTCCTGAAACTTACTTTCTATCCTCCCAAATACTGCTATCTCTCTCTTTTCCCATATAATTCTTTCCCGAAACTTACTTTCTATGCTCCCAAATACTGCTGTCTCTATCTTTCCCCATATAATTCTTTCCTGAAATTTACCTTATATCCTCCCAAATACTGCTATCTCCCCCCCTGTCGCTGCTACATTCCCCAACGGCTAGACGACTTTTCGATAGTCCCTTACATAATGTAGGTTGTCGTTTCGCTCGCCCTATGCATAAATATTTCCATATGCATTATCCATGTACATGTTTAAATCTATTCCAAATACGACAGGACTGGGGCCAGGACTAGGCAATATCCCGTGTACATTTGCCTCATGTCAGACCCGAAATTTATGCACATGCAGCCTTCGATGGACTTATTCGACAGGAGGAGGCTTTGCACATTGTTTTTTTCTTTCTTTCGTTGTTGTTGTTGCTGTTCTGTGTCTGTTGTTTTTTATATTTTGTTGCTGTTGCGGCTGTCGCTTTATCAACATTTTGAGGCAGCAAAAGTCGCAAAACTTTTGCCACACACCAAAAAAAAATGGCAACAGGAAAAATTTTTATTGGATTTCGCGTGTCGCATGGCGGCGCTTACAGTTAGTTTTTGAACTCTGTTGTTGTCGATTGTCGGTTGGTTAGCTGCTCTCGTTGTTGTTGTTGTTGTTGTTGTTGTTGGCATTGTGCCAATGGCTTTTTCAATTATACTAATGACATTCAAAAAGAATTTGTAGATGTGCCAAACGAAATGTCTGCATGCGAATAGCGTACGCCATTTTGTAACATCACACATGTGAGCACACTTTGGACTCTCTCTCGACTGTGGCAACTCCTTGCCACCCATTATACCCTGCACTTTCTGGATATACAGGCAGTTAATGCATATTTTCTAATTTCTTAGAATATGCAGCATAATTGAATAAGTTGTGCGTATTGAGTAACTTTGTTGAAGAAAGTGCATACTCGTAACTATTTCTTTCTTTCGCATTCGGTGAACTCCAGCTATGCAACTCTCAACTCCTAAGTTCTTATACCTTTTAAATGCCTTATTCACAGGAAATGTACTTTCTGCAATGCTAATAGAAACAACCTTTTCTACAAAACAAACATCAATCTTTTATATGGTACTGAACTGCTACGTCTGTCTATGCAATAGGGAGATATTTACATCATTCAATCTCCTAAGTGAGACTCATTTGCTGGAGAAACATCCTAAAATCTTAAAAAGTTACTCTGTATATCCATTATTCCATTATTCACATCACATCTATCAATCCCTCTAAGTTATGTCTGTATTCTAGTATTGAGATTATTGGCTAATCTATTTATTATAACCGGTAAGCTTATAATTAAAATCCTGCAATTTTTCAGTAAATATATCCATGTTTATGAAATATTTAACAGGCTTGACGTCAACAATTCAGGGTGAATATAGAAAGGTAGATATGAAAAGTATTGTCTGGTCTCATATAGCGCTATTTCGGATGCTGCCAAGCATCCTCATCAGTGACCTTATATGTTAGAAATTTTTGTCCAAACTTGTCCGTATATGAGTAGTAGTCGGCTAGATTCGAACCCGAGTGCTCCCGTCTGTAAGGCGGATGCCTTAACCTCTGACCCACTTGCTGTCCGATCCCGGCTTGAACTAATTACTGTCATCAACAGGTCCATTTTCTATAAACAGTTTTCTATAAAACCGAAACAAAACTAATATTTCTATAATTATCTTAAATTATTTCTTATTTTAGAATAATTTAAACTATTTTGAAGTACAGCACGAATATAATTGGTAAGTACATCTCCAGATTCACAAATTGTGACTTTTTTATGAATATGTTACGATATAATCTGTTAGAACTCATAGGAACCTCAAAAACATAGATATTCCTTTGAAAAAATTTATGTCGTTCTGAAACAGTTAAAAGTCTTGGAAATTCAAGAAAATTCAAATGCGCTACATTTTCAAAGCTGTATACAGGGTATGCTGTAGTGAAGTATGCCAAGTGAATAATTCTAATTTGTTGTAGTTGTTATTGTTGTTGTTGTTGGCGTCGCTGACTGCAAATAAAAACAATTTGCGCCAAATTAAACTTATGAGGCATAAAGATATTTTTGGCTGCTGCTGTTGCTGCTGCTGCCACTGCCACTGCTGTTGCCCGTTAATGCCGCACAAAAACAACAACAGGAGCGCACAAAAAGCTTTGACAACGCGGAGACGAGCGCAGGATCCGTGTGTAGGAAGGCAACGAAAAAACATTAAAGGATATAATACATATACATACATACTCGCATGTATGTATCTATGTAGCGATGTATCTATGAGCCTCCATGTACAAATAATACCAAAACAACAGCAACTGTGGCAAGTGATAAATCTAAGCAGGACTTCTTTCTATATATAAACACACACACACACACATACATACACTCATATAGAGAGGCATTTCCTAAGACAAGCCGTCACATAGAACGTGACAATAACAACAACAACAACAAGAGCTTGGCATAAGAAAAACAACATCGTCCTGGCCAAAAGACCAAAGTCAACGCTGAGAAAGGATATTAAAGATTAAATGATATAAGCGAAAAGTTGGGGAACCCCCTATACCGCCCCCGACTCCACCAAAAAAAATACACACACACACACACACACACACACACATGTGAAATCTGAGCTGAGGGTTGGCGATTTGGTTGGCGTAGATAAAAACATGATGCGTTGTGTGTGACATTGAAAAGGATAACGGCAGCAGCAAGGACAACACAAGCGCCTTCCCCTTCCCCTTTCACTCTCCGCGACCCCATCACTCGGCTGTGGCCTCCTTTCTGCTCTCTGTGTGTGTGTGTGTGTGTGTCTAATTAACCGCGTGCGTGGCGCATCATAAATCGTTGCCTGCACACGGCCATTAAAATATATGCGTAATAAAAAGTACTTTAAAACTGCTATAACGTTCCCAAATACTTCACAATTTCGCCAAACTTGCATATAGCATACTTTTAGGCGTACACCCAAAACGGGATACAATTGCAAATTGCTTGAAAGTAGATTAAAGGCAGAAGAACACTGCTCTCATTCTTTGCAGTAAAGAAAGTATTTTTTTATTTATTTATTTTTTTTTTGTATAATTAATATCCATTTTATTATGTAATATCGCTGGAAACGTTCAGTGCCTTCTGAACTTAACCTAACGTGTAAAAGGAAGGTTAATATGGATACAGAGGGATGCCTTAACTACTATATATACAAAGATTTATGAATTTACAAGGTTAAGATATCATACGGGTAGGGAGATCAGTGGGATGTATTCTCTTCAGGCGTCGGAGGGGTATAGGGTCGGCAAGATCGTTCGCCAACGAGTTTGGGTGCGCCGCGAGCTTATCGGCGTATTGGCTGCTGTGATAGTTAATTTGGTCCCCGATCAGTACAAGATTCAAATCTCTTTGGATGGGACTGTTGATGACGTATCAGGGAAGCCCGGATGCAAGCCGGGCTGCACGAGTTTGGACGACCCTTAACCTGTCGAGCTGGCTCCTAGAGGCAGTGCCCCATACCTGGATGGCGTAAGTCCAATAGCCTTGATTAACAGAGCCTTGGTTATAAAGAAAGTAAGGAATAAGAGCTACGGATATAAAATTTGGTATACAATTTCTTGTAAACAATTCGCAGACAAAATTCAATTCAAGTCTTGCAAATCTCCATAAAAAATCAAAAGAAAAACACATTTCAATGATTGAGAATAAGAACTTTTTAATATATATTGTTTTTTAACACTTTTATATATATATATATGTGTTGGTCATAGGGTAGATATATTGCGATCTTACCCAAGCATGTATAGAGTTTAATAAGCCAGGATCTACATATTTACAGAGTTGATAGATGTTAAAACTTTCTAATAAAACTCTTTTTCTACCGCACCGCGTCATTATTAGAGAAATAAGTATGCTGAAGTTTGTTGGAACACCTTCTTGGTTTTTGTGTAGATAGCCCATATTTCATGTTCATATTTAAATATCATATAGTTAGCTGACACTTTTGAATAACCTTGGCCACATTAATTATTAAGCGCTACTTGAAATATATATTTTTGGCAACTTTAATCATTTTGACCCTAGAAACTTCAACAGCATACCAAAACCAGACTCAGGGACCACATGTGAGCACTTGTAATTATAATTTCCACTTATTATTTCTCCGGCTTTTTGTTTTATGTTAATGTAAAGCGCCAAAGCTGTTTTCGACATTTTTGCGACAATTAAATTACTTTTCTCGGCCAGACATTTGTGGGTGGTTATGTGGAGTGTGTGTGAGTGTGGGCTGTGGTGTGTCATGTTGTGTGTATATTTATAATTTCATAATTTTCCATAGTTTTGTATGGGAAAGTTTGTGCGCCGCAGATGTCCTGCTGTGTATGTGGCTTTATTCACTACAAATTATGTGAGGTTGTTGGATTTTAGTGAGTGCTCTGATGAGCTTAACTGTGTGCACATGTGTGTGTGTGTGTGTGTGTGTGTGGCATGGTGAAGGGCAAGTTCCTTCCGTTTAATAAATCAAAGATTGTGCATATTATGTAAAGCAGTAATATGGTCTAACACTGGACTAAGCTACAGTAATTAACAAATTGGAACCAAAACATCATAAAATTAGTGAAACTTTAATCTAAGCTGACGTCAAACAGAAATATTCCTTTAATTTATACAGAATATTCAATCAATTCAATATATTTCCATATCTAAAGCATATATTAAGTAATTACCATACAAGGCGCTGTAGAGTCAAAGACACCTTTGTGTTTGCTTCTTATAAGGACCTTTGACAACCTTCCTTGTACTCCCTTTAGCAGCTCATTTGCAGGTGCACTTTATCAAAGGAACACTTCATCTTGTGTCTTGTTGTTCAGTTATATGTACATACATCAATGTAATTGCAGGTTGTTGCTCGTTGAAAGCATTTTGCGAGTGTTTCCGCTATTATTGACATCGCCCCGAGCCCAAGTAACAGAAATACACAACAAGCCGCACCGCACCGCCCGTTGAGTGGCAAAAACTCGGCAATATGTTGATCCACGACAAAGTGAGTGAAAACAGGAGGCGTTCTGAGCCATCAAGCAACCCTAGTACCATACAAGTATACAGGCACAAAAAAAAACCTAAGTGTTTTGCCGATTTGGGCAGAAACACCCCATTGATATTTCATTAACGCTTCAACACCGACCACGCCCCGCTCTACACGACTGTCAATTACAGTTGCCAAAGGCCCCGAACTTAATTGCTTGGGCTCAGCGAGTGAGAGAGAGAGAGAAAGTGTGTGTGTGTGAGTGAAACAGCTAAAATTATTAATCAATGCAGCTGCAAAATAGCGATACCCACAAATCCCACAGACGAGTCCTTGTTATCGTCTCTAATGAGGCAATGCACTGACTGCTGCCTATCCTACAGCTGTCTATATCCCTGGTAAGGCGCGCCTGATCTCTTCTTTGATACTTGGGCGCACAAATCTCTTAAATTTAGCGGAAGCTATGACAAGTCAAGTCATTATCCTGCCACCACTCCCCCTCCCACTCTCATTCTCTCTCTGAATCCAAGCCTTGCTGCTTGGGTGGCTACTACTCCTACTTGTATTCTATTCTATTCTGTTCTGTTCTGTTCCATCCTGTTCTGCTCTGCATGTGCTGGCGTGTTGACGCAGTAATTACCAGATGATGGATTGTTGCCTTGCGTTTAAATTTAATTTCTCTGACATTTGGCGCGTTGTAGGTTTACCAAATGGATGCGAGAAATGCGTGCACGCATTTTGTTCCTGCCACGCCGCCGCCTGTCCAAAGAACTGTGAAATTATCTAGAGTATCTGTGAGTGTGTTTCGAGGGTGTGGGCTGCCCCAGGAAGCGGAAGTTAAGTAATGTGTCAGTCAGTCAGCCAACCAGCTACGGTATACCGTACATATATACGTTATCGTACATTTATAGACTTCCCATTCAGCGGGGGGACTTCCCAAAGCAAATTAAGCCCGGGTGCGGGCGGGCCTTATTACGTAGTTAATGATAATGTCATAAGGCATCCGAGTGCAACATTTTCCTTTTAATGCATTGCGATTTTATTTATTTTCATTGCAAGTTTAAGGCAACAACATTAATGTGCATTTTCATAAGCTGTCAGCTAAAAAAAAAAGTAAGAAAAATTTCCTTTTTTTGAAATATTAAATAAGTTCGAAATTTTAAATAGATCTCGAATAACATTTAAATGATAAGACTTGTATAAAACAATTCAGTAATCATAATGCTTAAGGATTAAAATAAGTGAATAAGAAAGAAATATAAATATATGATAGACCAAAAGAACGTCCTAAAAGTAAGGAGATTGAAATAAAGGTGGACCAAATTAACATTAAGAATTCGAATATATGGATTAGCAGCAGCTTTATTGTAATTTTTCATTCAAATTTACGATCTTTAGATCTCATATATAATTCTTCGGCTCCTGTCTGTGTTAAAAGCCGAACATTTAGGATGCTGCATTAAATACACATGAAACAAGTCGAAATATTATATGAATTGATGGTTAAAATAGGTAATTCTAGAACCATCAATAAGTATCCTTTGAAATTTCTTCCTCTGAAAGACATTAGCTTACATCGATTCCTACTTATATTTTCTATTTAAGGTTATGTTCGGCACCTTGCGATATTACCCAACTATATATAGAGTTTAATAAGCCAGGATCTACATGTTTACAGAGTTGGTAAATGACTAAAGAGTAACTTTTAGTATGGAGAGGGATAAATAAAAAATAAAATTTAGTATTTAAATCCTTAGAGAATTCTCCTATTAGCGAGGTCCCTTGGGTAGATGCGCTTCAGCCTTTTGCTTAAAATCAGTTGCATTAAACATAAAAGATACCTAAATAAGTAAAAACTCTAATCCATAATATTTGATTCCTTACAAGTGCTAGATTACTTTACCAAATAAATAATTATAAATTTACCAAATATTAAATATTTCCAATCGCTCCAAAAGTGTGTAAAAAATGTTGTAAAAACATTTTATGTTACACACTGAAAACGTATTTTATCTACGATCTGATCCCTTCCTGTTAGGCAACCGTTTAAGCCCACAAAACTTCACCACCATTCCAAAGATCATTTACGCCAACTTCTAAACCACAAACCCAGCGGTGCATATCTAAAAAAATTCCCAAAAATTTCTAGGTTTTATGTGTTTATTGTTGTGAATGCGTTGCACGCACTTTTTAATAGTTGCGACCGCCCGCATTGCTCCATAAACGGACTATAGAGAACTCCTTATAGACCACACCTTTTTGGGGCATTATAAAATAGCTCACGCAAGAATAAATTGAGTTAGGCGAGAGGTGCAATTTAAGATTTCACAGAGCACACACAACTGACGACGTGTCCTACTGTGTATGTGTAACACCTTTCATTCTAATCGAATGTGAAAACAATGGGCAAAACCACAAAAAGGTTTTAACACAGAGACACAATAAATTATGCACGCCAGCGCGAGGATCTTTTAACAGGGCCCAAAACTCGATGGCGTAACAAATTGAATAACATACACCTCAGAGGTAACTTGTAGAGAGTTACAACGGTCGCGTTTTCGATTTCGTTTGTGGCGCATTTTGCCAGTTTTCCACATTTCCACATTTCCACTTTCTACCTGCCACCGGGAGACCCAGCTCAACGTCATTGTGGCCCATCGAGACTCGTCATTGTCTCCTAACTGCCACGTTGCCGCTGGCCTTGGCCAATGGACATTGATGGTGGTCCTTCTGGCTGCCGCTCCTGGGCATAATTTGTAATGTCCGACACGTCAAATCCGATGGAAGGCAACACGGCGTTGCAGGTGCACGCATCACGCACTTTGCGGCCAACTCCGGCACAGGAAACAGCCAACTGCCAACTGGCGCTAGTTGAATTTGTAATGAGGCGGGGGTGGAGTGGCTGTAAGTGTAACCATTGCCAAAGCCGACCGGGTCTCATTATGTAATAAAAAGGCGTAGGCATTGAGTTGGGCCTCTCAGCATGTTTCAGCCCGTCTGGTCATGTGTGTGCACGCATTTACAAGCTTTTTATTAAATTAAAGTGTGTAATAAGGCGCCTATGAACTTGGGACACGCAATCTACAACAAACTACTACTTACTCCTGGCTAGACGCCCCCATCTCCTCCACCTCCCCGCACACAGCCTTATCGAGGCGTTCAAGGAAACGCTATACAAAAATGTCAAAGTAATTATGACGTTGGGTTTATGGAAATGTTTAGGATATGGGGGGCAAAACGTAACGCCCCTCAGCTCATAATATTAGAGACGAGGGCACAGCCGGGGGCTACGTGATAATGTTACTTTTATATGGGTTTTTTCTAACGTCGGGAAAAAGTAAAACAGGATAATGGGAAATGTTGGGGATGCCATGGATTAAGAGATAGGCAACGAGTTTGGAAATGTAGGAAAACCATGGAATATTTAACACTACAACGCTCCAAAATTTAAAGCTAGATTTTTCTGTAAAATATACTAAATTTGCCATTCCTAGCTTTCATAATATCTGAACTAGAGACAGACAAACTAACATGTGGAATCGAGACTAGTATACTATTTATTTAATAATATTATTTTTGGGAATATGTAATTAAGTACAATTTCAAAAAATTATGAAGAAATCAATTAGGAAAGTGTGTCGAAATATTTTATTAAAACAATATTAGATATACATCTTCATCACTTTCCTTCACTATGTTTCTAAGGCCCACTTTCTCAATGTTTAGTTAACCTACCTCTCGATGAATTGGGGCGTATTTAAGTTCAAATTTTTCAATATCTTTTTAAAAGTAAACAGATTATCTGAGCTCGGACTCCGTTCAATAGGTAAAAGGCAGAGAACTCTTTGTTCCGTAAGTTGGTTAATGTTTTCACTTAACTAACCAACAATTTCACTAATAACCATTTTTATAGGTTCTTAATTATAATAAGAACGGTGATTTTAATAACGAAATCTACCCAGTCATATCTGAAGATCCAAATCAGTCTGGTTACAATAATACAAAAAGAAATTATTGAACTGACATTGAAATAAAGAAAAATCGATTAAGCGACACTTTATCCTATAGAAATAAATGTGTAAAGTCTAGTTAATCTCCAGTTTGGGAAAGTGACCCTAAATTTGTCAATTTACTTAAATAATTTAAACTATTTGTTAACATATTATATCATAACATATTGCGGTAAGGCAATGTCTTATCAAAACCATACATTAGCCATAATATTTGCGTAAAACTTTGTATTGCCTTTTTGTATTTTTTGCAGAGCCTACATTTTTATACCCTAGCAGAGGGTATTATAATTTTGTCTCGAAATGTGTAATGGACTGAAGGAGACGTTTCCGACCCAACAAAGTATATATATTCTGAATCAGCATGAAAAGCCGAGTCGATATAGCGATGTCCGTCGGTCCGTCTGTTTCTATGCGAACTAGTCTCTCAGTTTTAAGGTTATCTTAATAAAACTTGGCACAGATCCTCCTTTTTTGCTGCAGGTAGTACATATGTCGGAACCAGCCGGATCGGACCACTATAACATATAGCTGCCATAGGAGTGAACGGTTGACAACTATGTTTTTGTATGAAAAACTTGTTTGTTTTTGAAGCTATCCATACCAAACTCATCCAAAACGAGTCTCTGAAGAGTTTATACAATCTGACCAAATTTGGTGAAAATCGAACCATATCACATAGCTGTGTCATAGGATCGGGTAAAAAATGAGTTTTTGTATGAGAGAAGAGTTCTAATATACTTCAAATAGTTTCCAATAATTAGATCAAAATCACATACATTGCTGCAAGGGTATATACATAGCTTAGGCACTCCGAAGATAGCCTCTCTTAAGTTACAAATATTACATAAGATTTACACTCACCAATGCAGCGCCGTAATCGCTTCTTTTGGTAAAGATAATGATGCAGATCTGTCAGGAATCTCAATCGCTTTTCGCATGCTGTTCATGTGGATCTCGCGCAAGTCACTCACTCATTCACTTACACTCACTCTCTCGCACTTGCGTTTTCTACTCTTTACGTCACAGCACAGCAAAAAAAATAAAACGGCTCTCGCCACTAGCGCACACGCATGTACATATGTACATACATACATATTATGCATGCGTAGACAAAGCGACGAACTCGCAAACAAAATAACAATTTACGCATGTTTATGATGCCAATTGAATTGGGATTTTAACACACCGAAGCTACACAGCAAAGGTGATGCACGAAAGAGAAGCTCATACTTGGAATTGCATTAAAATGGAATTATTTAATGGCGATCAGCCATAACCTCTATTGCCACACTTATGTCGCTATTTGCCAATAGCTCTTTCTTCATAACTTCATCACTTTTTCATCACTTAAAACACTAACTAACACTCACTTACACTCACTAACACTCACTAACACTCACTAGCACTCACTTTAACAAACAATAAACAAAAACCGAGCCGTAAAATTGGCAGCTTCCCGCCAACGCGACGCGTCGTCGCTGCCAAATCGCGATTTTGAACAAATTGGTCAATTCTTCGGCTCAGCGCTCGCTCAGATCAAAGCTGAGAGCACTGTCATAAATGCACTCAAGGAGCGCGTGAGTGGATTTGAAAGAGATGCTGCCAAAGGTATACAAATTTTGCAAATTCTATTGAGTGGCCACACCGTTTTATTGGTTGACAGTTAAATCGTAGAAATTGTTGCAGCCACTGTCTGCTACTAGATTGAATTGATTATGTATAAATTTCACAGCTTTTTGATGCACAATTTTTAGTGTTTTCTCTTTGGAAGTAAAACTTGACTTGTGTGGGACAACCTGTCACAAAGATCAGCAGACTCAGAACAGCGAAAGTGAAACACCGCAACTTCCAATTATTAATAATTCCTACCTAGCATCACCAATTTCCTAAACTCGCTCACAAGCTCTGGATAAGTAATTAAGTAATTCGCGACATTTCGCGCTCAGAGATAATAGTAGTAGAGATACAGTGGCTCACAGCTTATTTCAACCAGCAGCTAAAAATAACTTCAAGTAGCTATAATGGAGAAATTAAAAGAGATATCAAAATTATATAAACGCAGTTAGTTAGCCCTATGTCTTAGCTTTTCAAATATCACTTAATTTCTTTTTTCTGTATTTTCTTAATATTTTTGAACAAGAAGGAGTTGGGCAAAGCTTCGGGATCATGATTTAAATAGCAGAATATCTTTATCAGTAGCAAGTACCAACAGTGCCTACTAGAACTGGTGTATCTACATAGCTCTTATGGTTCCTAAAATTCAAGCGTTCTGTACAGACATACACACGTTTAAAGCTGGATCGACTCGGCTATTGATACTGATCATGAATTTATATACTTTATAGGGTTGAAGATGTCTCCTTCCACCTGTTACATACATTTGCAAAGTTACCCCGTAACGTAATTTTTGTGTACACGGTGTAAAAAGTGCATTTCCGACCAGCTTATAAGCAGTATATAAAAACAAGCCGTTCGTTAGTCAGAACTTCTGCATATTGCGATTAGAATTATAAAAGTTCCGATAACAGCTAAAAAAAAAAAAACAAGTAAGAAGGCTATAGTCGAGAATACGGGGGGAGATATCTGAGATCGGAAACAAACTTGATCTGCGTATGGTATACGGACAGACAGACGGACATTTGCACAAATCCAATACCCCCTTTTTATGGGTACAGGGAGTAAAAACATAAAACCCCCTCCATACATCGATAAGTCGTTGTATTTCTGCTATGTCTCACTTTAAGATGTCCTAAAATCAATGCCCAATATAATACACCCTTATAGCAATGTTTGTTATTAAAAAAAACTGAAAATTTAAGCGATTTTTCCAGACGCTGTTATAAAAAATAGACGTTCGATGTTTACTAAATTGCCCAAATTTTCCTTACACATTTGACGAAATTATAATACCCTTTGTAAGGTTACAAAAATTAGAAATTTTTGATATGTCGGTAATTAAACTGCAGCTGAACGGCATGAGTTGTCAGTGTTGCGTGTGTCTCCAACTGTGTCGGACGTGTCTATATTGATTGAGCTCGGACAAGGTAGTCCCCGCTTATATACCCTGAAATATAAATAATACCTAGCTTAAGGGCATAGCTCGGATAAACACTAAAGTTGCGAGCTGCAACTCGGAAAGCTTATACATATTATAAATAGCAATATATCAAGTAAAATTCATTCTGTCTAACTATAAATCGATGGTTGTAAGTATCATATTCTATAATCGAAGATTTTATCTGAAGTTTACATAAACATATATTACATTATATTATAATATTGATATATTATAATATATTGATATATATCAAGTGAAATTCATAAACACATATGTTTAACTATAAATTGGCTGTTTCTAAGTATCATAATCTATAATCGGAGACTTTATCTGAAGTTTACATAAACATATATTACATTATATTATAATCAGCAAATAATTCATAAACACATATGTCTAACTATAAATCGGTGGTTTTAAGTATCATATTCTATAATCGAAGACTTTATCTGAAGTTTACATAAACATATATTACATTATATTATAATCAGCAATATATCAAGTAAAATTCATAAACACATATGTCCAACTATAAATTGGTGGTTTTAAGTATCATAATCTATAATCGAAGACTTTATCTGAAGTTTACATAAACATGTATAACATATCTGGTTAGTTTTGTTTTTGTGAGTCCTAGTTGATTGCGTCATCTTACTGAATATGTTGTCGTAAGGTAATTAAGGTAACTTTATTATAGTAGTTGTGGAACCAAGTTTTATATGACTGTATAAACCATTCTGCAACTATGCCCCTTTCTCCTGCCCCTGTCACTGCCAAATAAACACAATTTATGACACTCGCATATCAAAATCTTGCACAGAAAATAGTTGCTATCTCTCTAACTTTCTTTTGCTCTCTTTCACTCTTTCACTCTTTCAATGTGTGTATGTGTATGTATTATTTTCTGGCTTGCGCCTTCGATATGCGAACATCAAAAGCATTTCATATAAAATAAATAGCATTTTATGATGGTAAAATATGTATGTACTCGTACATAGAGTGAGATATATATATGGGAATATAGAGAGAGAAGGAGCCAAGTAATGGTTTGTAGACCAAACTACTTCAATTTCGTGGAAACTTGAAGTGTGAGTAGATTTTTGGCTCGCTTTACTTTTTGCATAATATTATTACAGAGAATTTTATGTAAATAGTGGATACAAGTTTATTATGCTGTTTATCAATTGATTTGATCTTAAGCACTCTCGTATATTTATTACACACACACACACACACACACAAGCAGAGAGGAAGTGCAAAGGAAGCTACACGGAAATCACAGTAACATATTCCCGATTCCCTCATTGTGCCTGCCCGGTCCGGTCCTCTAACCCTGGTCATAACCTTCAATGTTATGTAAGTTCAATAAAAGAGCAGGGGCTTCAATGTGTGTGTGTGTGTGTGTCACTTGTGTGTGTGTATCTAAAGCTCTTAACTGATTGTTTGTCTTGCCAACTGCCACTAGACATGGCTCTCTGGCTTGTACTCGATACTTGGGCTACTTGGCAAAATATTTCGCAACTATTTTCTATATTAGAAGCACAGAGCAGAGCAATTCAACCAGTAGCCATAGACAAAGGTGTAGTCCGTTATGTGTGTGTGTGTGTGTGTGTGTGCTTGTGTATTGTTGATATTTATTTGAATCTTGACTGTCTCCTACATCCTGTAGATACATATGTACTATGTTTATCTGCTAGCGAGCTTCATTTGAAATTGAACTTGTTTTTGCGCCAATAAATTGTATAGCCAAAGTATTTTGATTGCGTTTGTGCTGCCGGAGAGATCTGGAGGGTGGGGGAGCTGGCAACCCCCGAAAACCTGTGCTGTATTTCCGGTTCACAAATGGAAACACTAAAACTAAAAACTAGACATCGAGCTAAATGCCAAAGCAATAGGCTAAAAGTAAATCAACAGTAAAAGCAACTAAAACAAGTGGAGCATAAGCGGGAGGGGAATGGGGATTGGCTGGCTGGTGTAACTGTTAAATTAAGGAGTGGGTTAGCAAGTTTATCAAAAAGTTTTCTTTTTTATTAGACTTTTGTGAGAGTGTGTGTGTAGTTGTGATGTAAGCTCGTTTGAGCAATTCAAATAAATGCCACGATTTATTTGTTAGGGGCGTCAAAGGGAAACTTAATGTACTAATTTCTCAATTGAAGTCAAGAGAAATAAGATGTTCTGTAGGTGGAAAGCGAAGGCATAGCCAAGCCATGACGAATACTGAATACACTTTAGACTATGGGAATAAGAAGAAATTATAATGGTGATAAGCATAATATATAGAAGAGTTCTGCAATGTTGATTGTGATATTGAATAAAAACAATAAATAAATTAATATAGATAATACATATGAAAGATGACTAATATCGTTCTTATTAGTCATCCTTCATATAATAATTTCATTTCATTTCATTTATTCACAGTAAAGTAAATTTGTGTATTTGTGTGTGTCCTAATATTAATTACAATAAGGAGTTCAGACTTCATAGCCTTTTCTGCCTAAGTATATACATAGAACTTTTAATCAGAAAATTATAGCTATTAAAAATATTAAAGTGCTGGGAAAAAAATTTTTACAAAAACCCATGAAATGTGGTGCTTAAAAACTAAGGTGTGATGCTTTAAAATTTAAAGCATATAATAATAAAAATAATAATAATAATAATTACAAATAATTCCTTAAAAAACACATTTCTAATTGGTGGGTGTTGACAATAGTCCTGCAGAAAATTAATGGGACTACCGATAGTATTTATGACGACTCCCCCATTGATTTTTTTATTAATTAATATTAATTTTTGTTTCTTAATTTTATATGAGACCAATAGTTTCCCAAAACAATTGATGCGACTATCGATAGTATCGATGGTGAGACCTAAATGGTTATTTATTTTTTAATTTTATACGAGGATAAATGAGCTGCAAAGCCATTAATGGGACTGTCGATAGTATCGATGATGAGTCCCCATAGGTTTTTTATCAATTAATATTAATTTTAATTTTTAAATTTTATATGAGGACAAAAGTTCTGGAAAACAAATAATGGGACTATCGATAGTATCGAGGCTGAGTCCTCAATAGTTTTTATATTAATATATTTTATTTTTTCAATTTTACAAGAGGGCAAATGTCCTGAAAAGCAATAAATGGAACTATCGATAGTATCGATGGTGAGACCTCAACAGTTTTTATTTAATATATTGACATTTTTTAATTTTATGCGGGGGAAAATGTCCTGCAAAACAATTAAGGGGACTATCGATATTATCGATTGCGACCCCTCAATAGTTTTTAACCGATCTGTATTACTTGCTGTTAATACAAGCTCTATTCTTACCTAGGATATATAGATATAAGAGGGCAAATGTCCTGAAAAGCAATTAATGGAACTATCGATAGTATCGATAGCGACCCCTAACAGTTTTCAACCGATCTGTATTACTTGCTGTTAATACAAGCTCTCTTCTTACCTAGGATATACAATTAATAGTATGTATGTGACTATTAAATAGACCACTTCCTGCTAGAAAGCATACAATGTTGCAACAAGGAATACAACTCCATATGCGACTATCTTAAAATACTATAGGCAATGCCTTATTGCAGTTACATTCCATCGATTCAGCTGTGCAATATAAGTAAGTACTCGATCACAGTATTCCATCAAACTGGTTAAGAAAACCGCAATGCTGAAAAAGTTTGGTGCTGGCGCTGCTTTGTTTGTTTGAACGTACTACCATCAGGATAAAGTTTTGTGCTGTGGCTTTAAAACTAAACAGCGTACTTATCTATCGAGCAGCATCATCAGGAACGTCGAAACTGCCAAAAACTATCCAAAAGAGCCACATAGAAAACTCAGCTTAAAACTTGGCAAACTACTTTGAATGGGCGCCTCCTTAATAACACTCATTTGCAGTATTACCGCATTGGGCATAGTGGGTTGTGGGGACATGGGGGGACGGGGGTATGATGGGGTCTGTGGGTAGGTCAGGGGGTGGTTGGGCGATTGGCAAGCTCGACTTTTACGCTTTGCCGGGCGTGCAAACAAACAAATCAACTTTGGATAATTATTGCACATCAATCGTTCAGTTTCTGGCAGCTGCCGAGTCAGCTCCAAGTTTTGAACAAAACAAAGCACACAACAAGCCAAGGCATAGGAAGGGACACGCCAGGCGGATGGAGGGGAATTCTCGGAAATAGGGGCCTCAACAGGAACAGGAAGAGGAACAGGCCAAGTTTGAATGCAACACGAGCGGGGAATGCCCTGAGGTGATGATTCTCAGTGCATTGGCGAAAAGTTTTCTGTGCGGTTTTTGCGTACATTTGTCTGATTTGGCAGTCAGCAGTGGAGGAGCCCAAAGCTCATCATGCGCTTCATCAATGGGGCAGGCAGCTTCATCATCATCATCATCATCGTCATCATCATCGTTGTCCTTGTCCATGTCATCTCTTCATTGAAATCGTTACGAGCAGTTTCCGTTTCGTTTACAAATTTCGTGCGGCAATAACCGCAGTAATGTTCCACTCTCTACCCCCGTTCCCCCCGTTCACTCAGCGTTGATTGTCAGTTGAATCGGCTGGGAATATGAGTGTGAGAAGGAGGGGGGGGGTGGGGCATACCCACATGGAATTTTAACTAATACATTGGCATGGCACATCATTTAGTTTAGATGCTGCTGCATCGTAAATTTTTACAGTTATGTCATGTAATTGGCCAAATGAAGCTATTGGAATGCTGCATATCTGAATAAGAGGAAGAGCCAAGTGTATCCCGCCGCACTTGAAAACAAAACCTTATACAAGATGCCCAGAGGAAACTTCAGGCAACATCCAAACATGCAGTGTGCATATTTAATGGGTTATCCAAGGTTATGACTATGGTTTGCCACTACTCGTAGTCCTCCTCATATAGCGGTAGGAGAGGAGGGAAGCTTGCAAATACTGAACTGAAAAATAATTTTATGGCCTGAGGTTTCGGGGCAAAGTAATGGGGCCATTGTTTGTAGTGTGTGCAACTTGTAAGTGAATGAAATCGCATATGTGAATATCATTTATGAGACATGTAAGTGGTTCTTGTGCTAGTGAATTCAGAAGTTCCTCCCGAAATCTCATATAAACACAAACTTTCAGTAAAACAACTGCAAATATCAAATTGTCGATGAAATAATACCAAACTAGTTGCGAATGTTTAAACAGATGTTTAAACTAGTAAGAGAAATTTTAAATGTCTTGCAAAATTTATGCAAAACAAGAAATAAATGCTATCACTAATATACCCTTCCAGCAACGTTTTTTATGCAAAGTCCCAATTTTTGCCCGATTGTTTTAATGGAAACTACTTAATAATTTCGCTAAAGTGTTGGAAAACTATATAAACTATAATAAACTTCACAATAGTTAAGTTTGGATGTAATATTTGTATAAAAAATCAAGTGTTTCATACAAAAACTCATTTTTCACCCGATCGTTCCTATGACAGCTATATGATATAGTGACCCGATTTTGATAAAATTTGGTCAGATTGTATGAACTATTTAGAGACTCGGTTTGGGTGAGTTTGGTGAGGATATCTTTATAAACAACAAAGTTATTCATACAAAACAGTTTTCTAATTTTGATCGCCCTCCTCTGCGATTCTCAAGAATTCAAGGGACCCCACTACAATTTATCATTTTGCAGGTATATTTTGTGAGTAGCCTATTTTGAAGGTCCAATTTAGTGTGTGTGTGTGAGAGCGAGAGAGAGCGAGAGAGCGAGAGAGAGAGAGAGAGAGAGAGAGCGAGAGAGGGAGAGAGGGAGAGAGGGAGAGAGGGAGAGAGAGAGAGAGAGCGAGAGAGAGAGAGAGAGAGAGAGAGAGAGGGAGAGAGGGAGAGAGGGAGAGAGAGAGAGAGAGAGAGAGAGAGAGAGAAAGAGAGAGCGAGAGAGGAGGAGACATAGACAGAGGGAGAGAGAAAGATAGAGAGAGAGAGAGAGAGATAGAGAGAGTAGTTTGCATAGAAACAGACGGACATCGTTATATCGATACACTTCGCAAGGGTATACTAACAATATACATATGTGACCTTAAAGCTACCAAATGTCTTAGTAAGTGGCTTACTGGAATTTTAAATACCATAACTATTGTAAATACTCAAGAAGATTGATTTGACATTTGAAAGATGATATTTTTGTTAATATCAATAAATGTAATACTAAGGTATTATTACATTATCAATTATTATAAATGATCTATTATAATTTCGTTATGAAATGCTTAAAACATAATATTGTTGTTACTTTTAATTTCACATTTCAAATTGGTAAATTTGTTAAATGAAATAAATTTACTTTTTATGAATATAGTTTGATTAATTTTTGTTTTGCGTCATAGCAGTTTTGATTGTCCAGTGACGTTAAATTAATAGATTTCCTAATGAAAATAAATTTGCTCAATGGCTCTTACATGTTGTAATATAAAATAAACACTAAAGTGTGAATATGCCCAAAGGTTGCAGGATAACAAATTGATTTGTGCTCTTTTGAATATATATTTAAACTTTTTTCCAAACTCGAATTAGCTTTAAAACGTGTATCAGAACCACCTCAAATTCAAACGAAATAAACATAAATTAAATCAATTACTGGGCAATGTCAAGTCTAAGTTTCATTTGTGACCCACAAACCGAATAAGAAAATGGAAAGCAGCTTTGATCTAGTTGGTAAAGTATTTAGGTAACGACACCCTCCAAGCCCGAGCCCGTAATACGGAAAACTAAACCAAAGCTCAAACGCACGTCATGGGTTTATTAAATTTGTGGCAACACTTGGATCTAGCTGTTAAGGACGAGGAGGGAAGGAGAAGGTGGCTGTGTTGTCTAGTGTTGGTGACTGCCCCTGACATTTGTGCGATGGGGTGTCACTCGGTCGACTCGTAAAATGATTGCACGCTCTACATAGCAAGGCACACAGGGCAGGACAGGGCAGGACAGGACAGGGCAGGACTCAGACCGACAGACAGGAAAACACTTAGCGGCAGGTAGAAAGCCAAAAGCTGAAGCTGAGTCTGAGTCTGAGGCTAAAGCCAAAGACAAATGTGAAAGGCTGGTGCAGTAATGCTGGCCCAGACCAAAACTCCCAGGCGTCACCATAAACATTACCCAATGCCATAGCCATAGTCATAGCCATAGCCATCATCATAGTCATCATCATCATCATAGTCTCGCCCACATTAATGATAACATGCCCAGCAGTATGAGGATTTCCCTTCTCACTCTCTCTCTCTATCATTTTCTCTGCCTCTAACTGTGTGCTGGTGTGTGGCAAATATGAAATTTATAGTTTTATGATGACTGCTGAGTGTACCACTGCCAACGCCTTTTACGGCTGCGTCCAACTAAACTTTACGAGCCACCGACTAGGAGCTGCTCCTGGCTCTTGGCTCCCGGCTCCCGGCTCCTGGCTGCTGTTGCTGCCTTCTGGCATAAATAAAATCATACACTGGCAGCGCCCTCCACGTTTATTTCCGCCTACTTGGGCGCTACATTGCCGATTGCTGTTGCAGTTCTACCCGCCCGTCGCGGCTGTATCAAGGACCTCAACCCCAAACAATACCCGAACCTGAACCTGAACCACGAAGCCCAAAATACGAAACCTTCTTCCATTTGCAGGACCAGGCAAAGTTGAAGTTTTATGTGGAAAATTTCTGTGGCAAAGAGGCCGCTAAGAGTTGAACCGGCTGGTGGGGTAGAGGATCGAATCATCATCATCCTCGGATACAGAGTCGGAAACGGAGACGGAGACGTAGTCAGAGCCAGAGTCGTTGTAATGCATGCCCGCAAATATGTTTTTGATTATTATGACTCTTCGAGATTATGCAATTTTATGAATATGAATGGGGTTTATGTGTGCAGGTATTTTTGCAGGTATGTGCTGGCTGGGTTTGTGGCTGCTTCCACAGCATAAAATGAATTGCATTGCAGTTCACATAATGCGCTCAGTGTTAGCTGTTCATGACGATGAAAATCTACTTGGCACAAAAAGAATTTATGAAGTATGAGTCCCTTTAAATTCGAATTTAAATCTAATTCTCTTCCTGTCGACATTGTCAACGCCGTATGAGTGACGTACTGACTGACACCAGTCACTGGTGCGGGGAAGGACCCTATGCCGGTACTGATGGAGCTGCTTTAATGTCACAGGCGGGCCACAGAAGCTCAAATCTGCGAAAGAGAGAGTGAGCAACTGAATGCAGTAGGCAATGATGGTATGATGATGCGCTGTAAAGTGTATTTTGGTTGTATATTTGGGATAATTCCCTAAAATACATTACTGCTGGTGGAACTGAAGCTAACTCAACTTATTGTATAGATTTTAGAAGGAAAGCAATACAACTAATGATTTTATCACCATGATGAAGCCACTTTTCTGAATGCTATCAAAACTCATTCATGTACCCCATTTATTCATGTTCAATATCTTCCAAGCGACTTTTTGATTACATATGATCCAGTTCTTGTAATATTTCCGTCGGACTGTCCCGTGGGACTGTCTCGATATTGTCATTTAAGTCAGCTGATTATGTCTTAAAGTAAAGTATGTTATGACTTTGCCACAAAAGAAGTAACTCATTGAAATACATGATTCTAAAACGTAATTCAGTGAAGGGAACGATTCTCACATATTCTTGATTAGCGTCAATAGGCAAGTTGAACTAACGATGTTCATCTGTACGTCTCTCTGTCTGTTTCTGTACAATCAAGTCTCTCAGTTTTAAAGCTAACTTGATGAATCTTTGGAATTGGATTACTACTAAAGCTGTAAAAGAAAGATCGGACGATCATTGAGATTAAAACTTTTTCTATATTCTAACCAAACTCACTAACTCATCGAAGTATCGTTATGTTCTGATCTAACATGGTCAAAAATCGGTTTATTATATAATAGGGTTGCCATATAAACGATCGTTAGAAATTCAAACTAAGCAATTATTTGTCTACGCTTTTACTGGAAGGATATATACATATCTATCGGTACACCGAAGCAGACGTTCTTTCTTCTTTTTTTAATATATTTACTTGAGTCAGATTTACATATCCTCCATAAGCAAGAGAGCGCAGCCAAGTATAATAAGTATAATATATAACTATTGAATTAACTTATATGTATATTCAATAGTTAGTGGTATAATTCTCTGCACGGATATTTAAGTCGCCTTTAAGACTACCCTTATGATCACATAAATCAGGTTCCATCAATTATCCTTAGTCTTCTTATTTTCGACTGGTTATTGCTGGAAGTAATATATAAAATATGGCTATGCATTCATTGTCTATGCCCGTCCTACTCGATAAGCCTACCCAACAAATTTGGACTGCTTTATACCCTACACCTTCTGTCAAGCTCCCCATACCCACATACAAAGCAAACAACGAGATAACCAAAAAAAAAAAGAAAAAAGAAGAATATTGCTAGCAGAAATGACTGCAATCTGTCGTCTCAACGTTGATGACATTTTGAGTGAATGAACGGCGCACAAATGTGACCAGCCTACCCGTTGGCCCCGGCCCCCCCTGGAGCAACGTTTTTTAACAAATTGGTGTGATCCCAGAGTGACGCGTCATATTCGCAGACACTTTAGCTGGCTGGCCGAGCAGCAACAGCAGGAGTGGGGGACCAGGAACAGGAACAGGACGAGGCGGCCTCAACTGATAGAGCGACAGCAGAGAAATTGCAAACGAGTTGAGTCGTTGAGCCAAAAAACCAAAACATACGCAGCATTTATAAGGCAGCCAACAATGAAAACTCCCTCCCTCTACCCTCCTACCCAGGCGCCCCTAGCCATCAACTCCCCCTGCCCGCACCCGCTTGCCAGGCATATTGTTAACGCCCACTCAACTCTATGCCATTTTGTATTGATGGCCTGTCTGCCGCACAGCTTTTATATAAAGCCCCAGAGCTTCAGCGGGGGCGCAGCCTTTGGCATCATGTTTTGGTTTTTCCTTTTTTTTTTTTGTCGCTTTTGTTATACTTGCTGTTGTTGTTGTTGTGGACAACAAATCACTAAACAAAAAGCGCACAATGCAGTTAAAGGCAATGGCATAAAATAGGGCGAATTGCGAGGGAAGATGAATGGGAGGGTGTCGATCAAGTCAACGCACTTCCTATACCCTTTCATCTTTCATCTTTTAGGCCTGTTGAAGTTCTTAGCTTATTTCAAATTTCGCTTAAAGTAATACTGTTAGATCTAACAAAGCTTACAGTAATCGCTGTACCTATGTATATAACTAATTTTAGGCCAAGTTTTGCCTTATTCTAAAATTTATTTGCTGTGGTCAAGTGCAGTATTAAATAATTTAATAAATAATAAATATACCAGCAGCAGAATATCAAATATCAAATGAATCACATTTTGAGGCACACAATTGACAATCAACCTAATATTTTGTATAAGATCTTTTGAGTTTCCATAGTTTCCGTATTTAATTCGTATATTTCTTGGAAAATATGAAAGTATTTAAACATTTACGCAGGCTCGTGTAATATTAAGAAGTCCCAAGTGGTTCAGTAAATGAAATAAAATGCTTTTTATTACAAAATTGTTGTGTTTTTTGTGTTTGATGATATCCATGGAAACCATGGCCACGGAGCATATCTTTCAAATTAAACTTTTATTTATGAAATTGTAAATTTATATCTGTACATTTTTATCTGTATTCATAATTTTTTATATTTTAATGCAGTTTACTTTGTGAAAGGTGGCATTCTAGTATTAGTATTCCATTTATTTACATATTTTCATACTAGCTGGTAAATCGCCAGCGTTGCCTGGTGAAATATTTAGATCAAACAGTATTATGTTGAATTTGACTACTTTTGTCAATCGGAATCCATCGCCAAATAGCTCAATCGGAACTGGTGACTTGTCCACTTCGTCACATGGTCGTGTACTGCGAAAACTTACCCCTACCAAAAATCAGGAGGTGATGTATCGATCAGTTTTCAACGGTAATGGGTTCTCCAAGGGTTCTTTTTTTTTTATTTAATTGTTTATTATTTAATTATTCTGTTATTAGTTCCAACAGCTTAAATTATTGCGATAAATTCTAAAAACAACTTAGTCAAAGGCTAGGTAATGATAATTATTTCATAAGTTATATAAACATATTTACAATATTAGTATAATTGTCTTCTTGCGAGGTCTATTGGGTGATGTCGCTTTAATCTCCTTCTACAAGGCCGTCCCAGTATGGTGCGGCGGTTTAGAAGACGCCGTGCGAGGGGGTTCACGTGATTTTCTAGTCGCTGAACGTACTGCGCAGGCTGATTTTGCAGGACATCTCCAATTTTAGGCACTCCCAGATCTTTTTCGATGTTTGCAGTCCTCACGTACCAGGGAGCAGCACAAATTATTCGTAGGGTTTTCGCTTGAAGTATGCGGATTTTTTCCAGGTGGGTTTTCGGAAAGTTGATTTCTGAAAACCACCATCATTGACACCGCCTAACCACCAGGCGAACAGAAATCAGCAGAAGGTGGATTAACATGTACCCCTAAAAGTATGCTACAGTTTTTACTCAATATTTGAAATGGTAATGTGGTAATTCTGACCGCTCTTTGCTCACAAAGTAAATTTAACCGAAAATGAATTCGGAAAATAAAATCTTCTCCCATCCTTGCAGTTTTCAACAATAAAGAATTGTGTTTTGATTGTTATACGTTTATTGATTTAAATTTCATATTTTCGTAACAATAATGATAGGAATTAATTAACTAATGAACAAGATTGAATGTATAACTTTTATATAACGAAACTCTTTTGTAATGAAGACCATAAGTAAGATATACATGAATTAGATGTGAAACACAAGCTACAAGTACTACATACTTCACATACTCTATTAATATATATTTCCGGATATATATTTAACCAATTTTCTCGACAGTTCCCACTTGATGTATAATAGGAAGGTACTGTACAAATTTCTGGCTTCTAACTTCTACCTACTTAAATAAGCTTATTGCATTCATATAAAGGATAACTTAATCAGATTGGTTTGGGCAACTTATTTAATCTTTTAATTTAAAGAAAAGATAAGCTTTCATAATAACTAAATATTTACAAGATTCGGTTGGGTAGATCAACAAGGAAAATCTAGATTGGGCGACAATATCTTCATTAACAGCTTAAGAACTCCACAGCAGATATCTTGATCACAAAATTTGTGTTATCTTGTCATATCCTTTGAGTGAAAGGGTATCAAGCATGAAAAACAACGCGTCTATTTTCATCAAACGCGAAATTGCTGTGAATTTAATCCACATGTGTGTGTAAGTGTCTGTGTGAGTATGCTTGCTGTGTGTTGTTTATCCTGTCCGTCTCGGTCTCTGTCAATTTGCACGCGTAAAGTGCGCCATCTAGCGTCGTTTATGCACACATTTGCGCACATCAATTTGCGGTGCAGACATTAGACTCTGAATTTTTTATCAAACGCGCACCACACGCGGCGTATGCGTAATGTGGTTGAAGTGAGGCACGACACGCACATTAATTGTCGCACCTGCATCTCTACTGCTGTCTCGTACTCCTCTCCTCTCTCCGTATCTCTCTAATTCTCTTTCTCTGTGTTTTGCACCTTGTCATTTGTGCTGCATCTTTTTGCCTTTGATTAGCCACAAACATCGCCAGACAGTGCAGAGACACAATCGCCCAGGCACGACACAAAGTCTGTGTTGTAGCTCATTGGAGAAATTGCATTTACATATTAAAATATGCCAAATGCATGGACAAAAGGACAGCCGACGCGTCGTCCTGCGAGAGTCCACTGCCGCCCTTGGTCAATTGCCCAGTCATGTGGTGAATGTTGCCTTGTTGCACGCATTGCTTATGCATAGGCCCCGAGCACAGAGAACGAGCCTCTCACTCGCCTCGCTGGCCTCCCAGGAGAAGGCAATGTCTAGTCATGCAACCAGCCCAGCCAGGTGCTCGTACATTTATATAGGCAGGACATATTACATGGCTTGCAGCTAGGGCTTGCTGGGTGGCTTGAGAAGTTCCAAAAGAGTCGCAAAGCTTTAAAAGTTCCCACTTTAAAGACTATTGCATGTACCAACCAATCTTTCAAATTGGGATTTCAAAATCTACGCTTTCAATGGTTCCTGTGGTAGCTAAAGGATAGAATGATGCGATTACGATAAGTTTCAATCATCTCAAAAGTGAACCAATACTTCGAATTAATGAAGTTGATTAAGATATCTAGAAAAACAAAATACTTTCTGTACAACTAGATACGTATAAGAATAATCGAAAATATTCAAGCAAAGTTAACATAATTTACAAACACTTACCCCCAATTTAAATAAGAAAAATGCATAGTTATTGCTACATTGAGAAATTTGACAAAAACTTGTTATTTAAACCAATGTGGCTCTTGCCTAAAAAGACTTCTACTTTTAGCACTGGGAAACGACAATAGTTATTTTTTTAAAAAATTTAAAAAAAAAAAATTTCCAATCCTTTTTATACTCATTGTCACGATCACGATTTAACATATAGTACTTATGGAATCGATTGGACAATTAATTAAGCATCCCTCGTAGCTTTTGTACTGCCAAACAATTTTGCCCTCTGGTCTTTTTAGGATCTTGTGCACTTTGTAAGCCCCGTTGGCTGTTTTGCCATGATTTCTGCTGGTATTGCTTTTGTTGTTGCTGGTATTATTGCTGTCGTTGTTGCTGCTGCTTGGCTATTGCATATTATGCAAAATTGTTTATGCAAATATTGCAAAAAAGAATTAATTTATTTGACTTGCATGCTAATTTACGGGCCAATAAATGCAGGCGAGCGAGTTGGTGGTGGGGGAGTGCGGCATGCGGCATGCGGCATGCGGCATGCGACGGGTCGAACATTGGCCAGGCTATTGTTAATTTATTGGCGTGCACGATACGGCCCGCTCCACCCGTTCCACCCCCTCTCTAACATGTGTAGACACATTTTAAATTTAAGCCACGGCAACAACAGCAGAAATAACAGCAACAAGAACGCAGCATGAAATTATAACGCATTGGACCCAAAAATCAACAGCTGCCTGCCCGCAAAAACCAACAAACCGCATGTCGAAATCTACCGAATTCCACCCCGCTGAATCAGCGTGCCCCCCCTTGAGCCGTCGAAACAGGAACTCGGCTGACCAAGCGCCTAAACGGCACTGACCGCATAAGAGAGCGTTCGGATGTTAAAGAGCGGTGGGGGGAGGCGGGGCGAGCAGCGTTGGAAATCAAAAAACCAATTTAAAAATTGCCGCAGCCGCCAAAAAGTTCAAAGTTGAGAAGCAACCGAGCGTTCAGTGGGCAGGGCAGCGCCTAAAAGTAGGCACCACAAAATCCACACTATTCATAACCAGGGATCCGAACTTAGAGGGAAATCCCCTTAATTCAAATCAAACTCATCTGAGTAAATTAGTCTACAGAGGTAAATCCGTTTGAACTTGCAAAGTCATCATTGTAGATATCACGGAATATTATTATTTTATGCTAAAATTTTATTTTCAAATAATGAATAATGATAATAATAATAATGATAATGAAGCTTTGATTTATAATTACTTTAATGGAATTAATTGTCCGTCAACTTTTCCCTATGTTGAAGAAATTTACAACAATTTTTATCTAAAATACAGTCTAACTTCTCTATCTTCAGATACTGTAAAGAAATTCGAATTGTACAAGCTTTGAGTGCCCTTTATTTGAAAATAATTTGGAATATTGTAAACCATTTGAAAAATACAGTAAATTTATTTTTGTCCCATTTTTAACAAATTTTGTCATTATCTGAAGATTATCACGAATATCTTGGAAAACAAACTGTTTTTCGTACAACTAATCGTTCTCATGACAGCTATTTGGTATAGTCATCCGCACCGTCCAGTTTCGAGCCCTGTAAGAAAAGACGCATTTGTGCTAAGTTTACCTAACTCGATTTAGCTGTCAATGAGACCCAAGAATATATATACTTATCTGTTATTTCCATACCTATCTCTTCCTCTATCTCTTCTCTTTTTTCATTTAGTCATATGATTTATTTTTTACATAATTTAATTAATTTAATTTTTCTAACATTTTTAGTTAATTTAAATTTATTTTTATTACTAACTTCTCCCTATTCAGGTGTAGAGACTATTGACGTCATTGACCACACTTGGCTGTGATTCGGGGCATAGCTTGCCGGACAGGCAAAGAAAATACCCCCATCGGGTCGGTGTCGTCTTTAGTATTTTATGTAATTTCATTAGGCTATTCTATTCTTTTAAGTTAATTATCTTAATATGTTTCATATTTTAGGCGACAGCATTGTTTGTCAGCCAAATAAATAAATAAATAAATACTTTGTGGTTCGGGGTCCTACAATGGTTACACATATTGTGAGAAGAAATCCTTAATTTTCTTTAAGCGAGCCGAAGCAACTTAGACTTATACTAAAGTTTAGTATTAGCTATAGGAAACTCAGCAGCGCTTGCTTTTGTTTCTCATTTCATTTCCATCCCTGGCACACAGTTTAAATGCAATGGGCCACGCCCCCTGACACCGCCCCAAATTCGACAGTTTACAACATCTTTTTTTTTGAAAATGCCAACTAACGTCAACGGCTGCGGTCGTCGCGTTTTTGATAAGGTGCAAATCGTTGAGGAGCATAAAAATGGTTGAGCGGGGTTTTTGTTTAATGCTGCATAATTTTAGGCGTTAAAAAACCAACAAAATTGGCGGTGTTTGTTTGTGCCCTCGCAACGCCCTCATCAAATATTCAAACGGTAGCCACACTGGCTCGTTCCACCTGCCCGTGTCCTGCCACTGGTGTTGGGTCTCTTACACGGCAACAAAAAACAAAAAATTAAAAAAAAAAAAAAAAAAAAGAACGGCGTCAACAAAAGCCATCATAACAATTAATTTTGAAAACACGTGTAGATTGCTTTTTGCGGTTAGCAGCAGCAGGACACGGTTCGTTCCCATTTCTCGGTCCAGTCCTTCGTGCCTTTTAGTGCTACGGCGAGGGAGGCGAACTACAAAATGCCAGCAGTGCGACCCCGGCGACCTCTCGCATGGCCTGGCAATCATAAAACACTTTAAACATGTTTTCCTACTAGTTTATTAGTGTAAAGCCCGGACGCGTTTCCCCATTACTGCCCCGCACAGATCCCCCCATTAATTATTTCAATGTCAACGAAGTTGTCCACATGGTATCGAAGATGCCCTCACTGATGAGGGTCGCCAATAAATAGCTATGGCGTTTGCCAGAAAGAAACTTTAACTAATATTCATCATTTACCAGACTGCTCTATAAAATTAGTTGTTACTTGCGTTAAGTTATCGCTTCTCATTTTAGGGGAATGTTTGAATAACTAAACTTAATTTAACTATAAAATTTTGATTTGAAATTGTTTAGATCATTAAAAAGTCTGGCTTACACGTGGCAGTTGAAATATTTCTTTGAATGTTTTGGAATTGAAGGCATTTTGACAGTATTACCCCAACTTATATACTATTTACGATGAAATTTTGACAGTATTACCCATACTTACATATAGTACTTATAATGGGACATAAATAAACAATTTAAAAGCTTATCTTAAAAGATTCCTTCTTGCCCTTAAACATAACGGAGAAGACTCAAGGACCACCCAAATATTCATCCCAAATATCTTTACTGGAGCCTAAGAAATCTTGAAGGATATTTCCCCGGCACAGCCTACATTCATTTTTGCTATATCTTCAGTAATATTTATTTCTCTCATTCATTTATTTATTTTTTAAAAATCACGTAAAGAATACTCGAAACAGAAAAAAGTAGCTCTATCAATATAAAGTCATCAATATGTTTTTATATACTTTGCTAAGATAAAAGATTCAACTTTGTCAATAATTTAAACTGATATCCTTGGCTTCTCCAGAATCAAAAATGTACTCGATTTCTCTTACCTTAACTTGAACTACCGAAATGAATTATAAAGTATTCCTCCTATAATCTAAATTTTGAGTGTATACAAATTGTGACATATAGTTGCGTTGAGTTTTTTCATCTTGTATCATTAAAATGTCCAGTCAGACCGCCCGTTGGCTGTCGACTGTGATTTCTAGCCCTCTCGTAACGCTCTAATGGGTTTTCGGACCGCTGTCTGGCCATGGCATCGTTCCTGGGACTGGGGCCTGACTTTAAATTTATTATAATTTCAAATGGTTTTCAACTCGTTTGGCCCCCTTTGGTACGCTCTGTTTTTCTCTGTTTGTTAAATAATTAATGTTTTGTTGTTCTTTCTGCACATTCGGTAAGTTTTGGCTAAATAATTTTCGGCACATATTATGGCCTATTGAAATAATTTGCATAACATGACCAAAGGATATGAAATGGACAAGCAGCATATGCCAGACAGACGGCCCGGACGTTCGAGACGGACGGACCCATACAGCCTTACAGATGTGCCCGACTCTGACTCCAACTCCGACTACGACTCCAACTCCGACTCCGACTTCAGCTAGACTCTGGGCCAGCCAGCTGCTTGAGGCATTGCAGAGGAGGCCACAAAGTCAACGGCTAGGTATAATTTATATGCAAATACACACGTTCCAAGTCCAAACAGACGCAACCTGCAGACCAACACAACATCGTCCTGGCAGGGTGGGAGCCGTGCGTGAAACTGAAGGGAGGATGGGACACGACTGCGAATGTCTATTAAAATTTATTCGAGCGTAAGTACTGGGGAGCAAGAACTGAAAAGCTGAAAACTGAAATCATGTTTTGCGCACTACTGAAAAGAAAATATATGCAAGCTAAATGCTAAATAATCAAATGTATACCAGGAATGCTACGAGCAGCAGAGACGTCGGAAAGGTGAGCGAGCGTGGGGAGATTCAAAAGTTGACAATGCGACGAAATTGTGAATTGATTTGAACTGAAGTGAGAGGAGGTTCTCAGGCTCTTTAGATATCTCGATTCATACATTTGGAACAGCAAGAACTATTTAATTAATTTAGTTGAATTTAAATTAATAATTTTTTCAATTTATTGTTTTTGTTCAATTTTAAAAATTGTTTAATGGAATTTTTAGATATATCTTTCTTTGGAAGATCTAGTCTAGATCTCATTATATGATAATATGATAATAATTTTCGAACATTGAGTTTTTGTATCACATATCATTTTAGTTTTAAAATTATTTTAATAAATCTGGGTTTCCAGGAATATAAAAGTGGGATATCGTATAGGAAAGCTGTACGAAAACTCAAATATTTAGTATTTAATTAATTTGTATACGGAAGGAATAAGATCATGGTAAAATACTTAGAATGGTTTCGTAGGCTGAACAATATGTATTATGAATAATTTATTGCACTGATTTTTACAGAAATAAGATTAATATATGTATATATATTTAATGTGTTTTTTAAGCACGCTCTTTTTACCAACATTGACTTGGGAATTCTAATGTTTCTTTCGTATGAGAGTATTTCCTAAAAATTGTATAAGAGTAATCCCTAAAAAGATATGCTATATATTAAATTTAAAACTTAACAAAATACCATTTGACCCAACGATCTAAGAAGTTTTCTAAATAAGTTTAGGAATCTCAGCCGAAATCTTTCATCTACTATGCTCGTTTAGGAAACTTCTGACTATTTTGAAGTACTTTTCAAACTACCGCCTGTCTCTTCTTCTGCTGTACAACAAAAGCGTCGTCTAGTTTTGGCCAAGGCAAGTTAGGTGCTAAACAGCGCATGTCGTGGACTGGACCTCCCATCCGGTGCAGGGGTGCAGGGGGCGTGGCAATGGAACTGCTGGTGTCTTGTAGGGCTCGTCAGCCGTTGTTGCTGGCAGGTAGCGCGAGTTCGCTGGGCGTGGATGACAGTGTACAACTTTGTAAGTAGTTTAATTAAATTAATAAAACTTAAAGCTCAGGGAAGGAGCAATGTGTGTGTGTGTGTGTTGAAGTGTGTGAGCTTGGGGGGATCCTGGCAGTGCTCAAGTCGCAGGACAGGACACTCAGAGAAAGTAAAGTTGACAGCAAAACAAATGCAATGACGAGTAAAGTGCTCGTTGCGTATTTTAATTTGGTTTAAAAACATTGTTTCGCAAAATTCCCAAGTGTACGTCAGTTCAGCTGACGTCACGTCACACAGCCCACAGAGAGAGAGATGGCGAGATATATGTGGAGAGAGATGGAGATAAAGGACAGGCATAAAGAATCAGCTGGGGGTAGTGCTACCGTCCCTACTGTGTGTATGTGTGTGTGTGTGTGTGTGTGTGTGTTGTGACAGCAGCGCAAAAACCGCGCTGACAGCCAGCAGCAGCTAAGGGAGCTGGGGGATTCCCGGTTCGGTTCGGTGGGGTTCCTTTTTAGGGTACATTGCGAATGTAAGAAATGTAAATTGTGCACTTTTTGTATTCACGTGCAAAATTTTCATGAGCTTCGCAGCAACGGGAGATAAAACAGAGAGCGAGAGAGAGAGTGAGAGAGAGACAGCTGGATTGAAGGCAGGGGTCGGGTGATAGTGGTGCCAGGGGCGCTTTATGGGCAGCCGCGTTTGCTCAGCGGCATAATGAACTCAAAAACCAACTCATAATTAAACTGGGGAGTTATGTGACGTAGACAACGGCCGAAGCCATAACCAAGCGCCTGGCAAAATGCAACTGGGCTACCCATTCAGGACATTTTGCGACATTTTTCTTGTCAAAGTTGGGGCATCTGGTGCTTTAGCTGCTGTCCGAGGATTTGTTGTTGCCACTGTGCAATAAAATGGCGAAACTTCAGCCTCGTCCTGTAAAGTGCATACAAAATGCGACAGTGCAGTGAATAAGTGCGAGTATGAACCGCTCCAGCCACAAGCTAGATTGAATGGGGAGGCTCAGTTGCAATAAGCGCTATGCTCATTGTTTACAATGAGCTTAACTTAATGGTATAGCATATCTGAATGTTCATATACAACACTGAACAGCACTTCACTTTGACTACAGCCGATTAATGTGGGTAGGTTGCACTAACTCAATGTTAAATATCTCATTACTTTGTCTGACCTAAGACCCTTAAAATAGAATTAATAAGCTTTACTATTTCGAACACAAAATTAAGATATATGTATATTTAAGCTACAAAACTGCAATTTCAAATTGAAATTAATTTGCAGTCATAAGCGATTAAACTCATTGATGTGTTCATATATGATAAATTACCGAGAGCATATGTAAATCGATTTAAAGTCAATTAACAATTGTATTAAGTATTCGTTCTACCGAGAAACATTGAATTCAACGAAATAGATATCTTTAGATATATATCTACAATTTGCTTGCCTGTAAACTTAACTAATATATCAGGAATTTGAAGAGATCGACAGGAGAATTGATAATGCGAGCAATGTAGGAATGTTAAACTACAGGCTGTCGAAATTAACATACAACTATATCCCTCTAGTTCTGCTGGTATGGATACGTATTTTTCCGAGCTGAATTCATGGCTTGCCATTCACGTACGCATTACTTCGACAAGCGACGCTGCATTACCATTCACCTATGAATTCATAGCTGAATGGTAATCTATGAGTTCAGGTGTCCGCGGTAATGCAGACACGTGAACGAGTCGTGAACGGTATTCCATGAGTTCATGGGTGATACTGTGCAAGTAACTTGGCTAGTTTCATAAAGGAATTCATGCATCATGAATGGTAATGGGTGAATTCACCTCTGAATGGTAATGGGTGAACTCACTTCTGAATGGTAATGGGTGAATTCACCTATGAATGGTAATGCAGAGGGTAGCTATAGGTGACCGCCAATGACATGCCCATGTTAAATTCATGCCTGATTTGCATTGCCGGTAATCCAGCCGGTAATGGGTGGTCCTTACCATTCACCCATGAATCCACCCGTTACTCACGTGTGAACCGTACTACTGGGATTTTACAAAATATTGACACTGAAATGGCCCCTAAAATATAAATTAAAAACAAATGATCCATTCTCTATTTCCATTAAAATAAAAGTAGAAAATCAAGCCAGTAAACAAAAGAAACAGATATTGTTGTTATCTCCTTTAGTGTTATAATATCGTTTTAAGTTTCTCTTCATATTTTTGAGCTTTTGTCTTAAAGTAATCCATGGGGGGCAGCGGCAAGGACGGTCTTTGTATCGAGCTCTTCCTTTCAGCTTACCGCATTGCTCGTTTTGTACTCCAACATCTCTTGGGGCTCTCTACCAAATTCAAAAGCATGTGTTCTATGGACAGTGTCAAATTCTTGACGTGTCGTTTATATTTTTGAAGATGACTTGGCTACAGAGTGTCTATTTGTAATACCATTGCAGAAGGTATTTCTAGAAATTGGTCATACTATAACAATATGATAATAGTTTTATTCATTCTTTCTTTAAAAGTAATTCGTTTTATATTTCTTTTTTTTTAATTTCGCATATTTTTTTAGACGATTTTTGTATCGTTTTTCAAAGTTATCCAATGTTTTACTCCGAAGATGCTCTATTTCAGACTCATTGCATAAGTTCTTACATAAGAAAAATCCACATTTGTTAGCTTGACTTATCGCAAAATGAAAATAAAACCCGTTTCCACCAAGATGGTTACAATTTTGTTACTTTGTTTTTCAGTTTATACGTTCAGAGCATCGATTTCTATTGGTACAAAAGAAAAGTTTCTTACCTAGTTTGTGCCAGTTTGTGGGAAGACGCCCATCGTTTATAATGCACACAAGTGTCACAAACGCAACCACTCGAGTTCCAAGGCCAATTCTGATTCTATAGCACGCTCTCTTAAACCATTTCACGTGCTCTATTGTACAACAAAAGCCTGGCGCGCCCTCATTTCATGGCAAAAGGCGAAAAACTTTTCGCACCGCCACAAAACCCAACTCATTAAAAAGATCAGTACAGCAGCTAACACCACCCAACCACTATACCCCTACACCCCTACACCCCTGCAGCACACCGCACACCTTGCCCCCTCCTCTCGCTAGCACAGCAACGATGAACAATCGAACAATATCAACGCTTCATGGCAACCCGCAAGGAGGGGCTGAAAAACGACTGTAAAAGACAAAAAATAAAAACCAGAAAAAACAAACTGACAAAAGCCGAGCCTGAACCACCCAGCGCACCACCCAAAAGACTCATATAAAAGTAAAAAAAAAAATATATAAAAAAAATTAGGGCACTTACGCGTGTTGGCGTAAAAAGCAGCAGCGGCAAAGTTTTCTCATCCTCAACCCTCAAGCCCCTCCGACCAGTGGCAAGTTTTAAGCAAATGTCAGCCAGTGCCTCCTGATGATGACCCTACTTTTTGAAAATGTGTCAGAGCTACAAGTGAAGAGCAACTGTTGCAACAGAGCACCAGTAGCACCAGTAGCAGCAGTAGCAGCGGGGGCGCAGGGGCGTGGCAAATGCTGGATGTTTCTGATGATGGGTGGGCTTTGATGGTTCGTGCCACGTTCCTTGCCCCGCGCTTCTGCTGCTGCATAAATATTCAAAGCTTTTACATTGCTGCAGGCTGGCTAAAAATGTGCAACAGAACTGCGGCAGCAGCGCGGGGCTGGTACTGGCTGTGGGGTAGCGGGTGGGGCGAGGGGTCCGTTAAGTGCATGCATCCCTGGCCCGCATGAAGCTACTTGCAGAGAGGGTCGCCCTAAAGAATTTATTCAGGAGCAAGTGGTATAAGGGGAAAATCTTCAATTTTGTGCATAATATTTGAACGCTTTCATCGGAAAAGATAGCTCTTATATGCTACAGGATACTTACAGGCTCTTGGCATTTTCGTTACTTTCAATTCTTCATAAACTTACATTCTGAGATATTTCAAAAATTGCTCATGATATATGTAAAAATGCGAACAAAAACTATTCTTAATTTAATCTTAAATAACTACAATTATGATACGAAAAAGTTTATTCACAGAATAAATTTAATAATATGAAATTTATGTGAGAATAAACTTGATCCTTTTCCGAAAAAACCAAACCCAAATATTCATGACTTAATTTCATATACAAAAGAAAGAAATATGCCATTTATAGTTAATCAAATTTATTAATATCACTTTAGATATCCTAGTACTTGAAATTTACTAGATTTATTGTGTCATTAAAAAAAGTAAATAATTGAGTGAAAAACTGTTAACTAAAAATGTTTACCAAGTATGTATGAAAACTATAAAATAGTTAATTAGTTTTTAGTTAAGTTTCCTGTTTTATTATTTTGTTATCCTTTTAATCGTACGGCATTTAGATTATTTCAATACTAAAACCACTTCCTATTTCCGTTTCAGATCATTCATTCGAAAATGAAATTGTAAGTTCTCCTGAATTCCTAAAAACGATCAAATATTTGTCTTGAAAGTTTTCCCTTTCTAGCAGCTTAGTGTACAATATTCCAATATAACTTTCTAAGGTAAAATCTATTAGATCTTTATTTAGAAAACAGAATAATAATATCGAAAACGATTCGGAACGTAAAGTACTTCTAAATGGGAACAGGCCTGAGTATTCCTCATGGCAGTTATTTGCATTTCTTTTAGAGGTAACCCTCGCTCTGCCAGCGTAAAATTGTCTCTCAGTGTTTCCGTTGTTGCAATATAAAAACGCGGCAGAAGCGACTGCAGCAGCTGAGGCAGCAGCGGCAATAACTACTGCAGCGGCTACCAACAACAACAGCAACAACAACAGCAACAACAACAATTGTAACAACTACAAAACATTGGGGTCGGCCTTTGCCTGGTGCTGTTGGCGGTGATGGTGGCGCTGGCCTCTGTCAGGACTAACTGTCAACGAGCTGGCAACCACTTAAAGCCTTCAAAATGGCGCAAGTTTAAATTAAAATTTTGAAGTACACATCCCGACACCAACAATACCAACAGCAACAACAACAACACAAATACAAACATCAACAACTACAACAACAAAACATGAGGCGGCTGCGTCGCTTTTTGGGTACAAGGCAAAACTTTGTGTAATTTCGCTGGCTGGAGGCTCGTAGCGGGATCTGTGGCAAGTGCATTTGTGAAAAACTTTAACGATTTAGGCTCAACATGTTGGCAGCAGCAGCAACAACAACACGTGCAGGCAATAGCAACATTCCGGGCAATTGTTTCTGCGAGACGCGCGCGCGCCAAAAAGCATGCAACACATTTTATGATGATATTTTTTTTGTTTTTGTTTTTGTTTGTTTGTTGCTTTTGTATTCCGCCTGCTGTTGTCTGCCGTTGTCTGTTTTGTGTTTTCTGTTGTTGCCCTGTCCTTGGTGCTTGTTTTTGCCGCACTTTAGTGCCACCGCATTGACAAAGTTTCCATCTGCCGCGAGCCTCAACGCACAACACACACACACACACACACACACACACACATAGAGCAAATGTGATCTATGCCGTTTTTCTGGGGCAACACAACGAACGCACAACCCAACAAAATAAAACAAACTGCAAAATTTGAAATTCAGCAGCCGCAACCAGCACATGCGATCTGAAGAGAACTTTGCAGCACCGATGCTGCAGCTGCAGCAGCAGCAGTAGCAGCACCATCACCAGTAGTACTAGTAGCAAAAGTTTGTCTTTGTCGTGGATGAGAGCCAGAACGAGTATGAGGCACAGGACACAACCCAGGACGACCGTCGTCGGCTGCAAGTAATTTTGCAGCTCTTTATGCTACCGCAAGTTTTTACTGCACTTTGCAAACTAACCGAATCCTGGACGCAGGCTCAGCTTCAGCTGCACTATTCTTTTTTGCCTACTCTTACATCCTCTGGCCACAGTTTTAGCTCTGGTTCCTTAGATTAAGCTTGCTGAGTTCCCTGGCACTCTCGGATGAGCTTTTGTGGCTGAGATTTTGGTGCCAAATTCTGTTGCAGCGACTACGTACAGTAGGAAATACAGTTTATGTATTTACTAGGCACATGACAAAACGCAAGCTGAAAAAGGCTGAAATACAAAATGAGTTAAACCATATGCAGTTCCAAACAAGTTTTGTGGCTTTCGCTGAAAGTGAAAATTGCAAAAATGGTTTTAAAGAAGCTGTGCACCCAAGATTGTATGAGAAACAGTACAAAAACACGTAGAACGTTATCGACGAAGGCTCCCGACGGCAACATAACCTGTTAACAGTACAACAATTATGCCTATTTCCGAATGCAGATTGGGCAAGTATATATAATATTTGGGATCGTATTTAAAGGATGACTCTAGCTTCAAAATATAGATCTGTTTTGGACTTGGTGGGGTATCCAATTGGGTTGCTTTGGCTATAATAGTATTTTAAATTTATTGTGTTCATTCGGACAGACAGATATGGAAAAAAATCTACGATTTATGCGCATATTCCCATTGATATATCAGCTTCAACTTTTTGGTTTTTAAATGAAAGCCTGCAATGATCGATGGCTTTTCTTCATTATTTCCTGTGCTTTTCAATAGTTGTGCAGTTGTGCATTTCTCTGCCTGTCTGTTTCTATTCGAACTAATCTGTTAGGAATCCCCGGATCGCATTAAAATACACGATACAAGGTGATATCGAACGAAGCAGAGAATAAATTATATTTTATCTAAATTTATTATTATACATTTACATGAATAAATTATACTTAAGTGCTTCCATTTCTCGCAATAATATTGCCTACTTCCTGAATTTCTCAGCTGGACACTTCTTATATATTTTTGTATTTTTCATCCTTTAACAAGTACTTTTCCCTTTATACTTATAATTCATATACCAAGCATCAAGGCTGTTGAATAATGTATTCGTCATTTGATGTGGTCAATAGCATCAGTATATTTCCTAACCAGCTGGAGACACTTCAAAGACAAACTGCACTCCGCAAGCTGAAGCCAAACAAGCCAAGGCACATACTATTATGAAGTTGCATAATGGGAGAAGTGCCACTGCCACGTATCGTTGCTCATCTTCATTTAGCTGCCACAGCATTGGGGGCAACACCCGTGCAGAGGGTAAACAATGTCCAGTGATAGGCTCTGCCCGACTGTGTTCTAGACACACACGCAAAGCTCAATGCACATTGAAATTTGTTTGGCATACAAACTGGGCTGAGACGAGGAGTCGATGCTCAAAAGCCAAACAAGAGGCATTAGCGCTTGGCAAAGTGGGTACTAGGGTCTGGGGTCTGGGTCGCTGCTACCTGCCCCGCCGCATCCTTTGCAGCCAGAGATCCCCTCACAGATTTACCAATTTAAAGTCACTGCAGATAGAGGGGGAAACGAAGAAAACTTTATGAACTACTTGGCAACGTTATAGCCCTGTGAAAAGGCAGCATGCAAAATAGACCCGAGACACCTAGAGCCAGAGCCGTTCCGGTGCCATCTTTCCGGGTTGCGTCCTGCGTCCTGCGTTCTGTGTCCTGTGTCCGTCTGCCACGGAAGTCAAGCAAAACTCGGCACACACACACACACACACACACACAAACACACAAAGAGAGACAGCACAGAAATTTGCAACACCTGGCAAAAGTTTTTAATTATATTAGGAAACTGCAAAAGAAAATTTGCGTCACAGCTTGGGCAGGAAAGCCTGAGATGAACAAAACTGGGCTGCTCGGCAATTGGTGGGCGTGGCATTGGCGTCTTTGCGAATTAATTGACACGAATTGATGGGTCTCAATGTCAAAAGGCCAACAACAACAAGAGCAGCAGCAAAAACAGTCGAAAAAGTTTTCAACTTTACCTGCAATTTGACAGCAGACGCTGCGTATACGTTATGTCCTGGCTAGACAATTTTAACAGGACTCTCTTTAATTGGCGTAATTTTGTCATCGATTTAATTAAATGCCCATAGCTTATACACATCTTTCTTTCTCTCTCTCTCTCTCTCTCTCTTTCGTATCCTTCTCAGTCGCTCCAGGAGAACGTCCTGGGGCGTCAACAACGGATGCGGGGGCTTGCTGGGTGGTGGGTGTTAAATGCGCTACGGCGGAACGACTCGAGGCGAGAAGTTTGTTTGCAAAGAACTCTTGTGGTTTCCATTGCCTGTTGTTAAACAATTGATTTCTCAATAAATCGTGCAATGCACTGAGCTCTGAGCAGCGCCAAGGCTCCATGAAGCAAAAACAATTAATTACAAATAGCATGTTGACTTGCAAACAAAAGGGGGATAGAATACTCCAGTAGAGTACCAGGGCTTGGAAGGAAGTTCCACAGAAGGATTACATAAGGCACTGTGGGGTGCTTGGCACTCGAAAGTGGAGCGAAACCCTCCAGGATCGTTGAGAATTGATATTGACAGCTAAAAGCTGTTTGCTATTGAGGCAGTCAATGCGCTGCACAAGCTGATTGATATACTCTCTACCAATAGACAAAATGGTGACTCCGCTGTCCACCAAAAGCTAACTGATATAATCAGGATCACATAGTACTTACCTATTTGACGACTATGTCTGACAATAGTTGTTGGTTACAGATATTAGATACACTTAAGATCGGAGGGCCATTTACTTTCTAAATTCCGAATTGAAGTTTCCAAAAATGTATAATAATCATAACTAGTTTTGCAAATGATTTACGTAGTCGAAGAAACTCTAGGAACCATAATAATAATAATAATAATTCTTTCCAGATGCCCTATGTAAATTCTATAAATTTTTCTCTCAAGTTTTCATATCATATTCAGAATACACTAAGAAATTTGTATACCCGTTTTCATACCTATCAGTTTATGGTAGAAATTCTTAAATTCGCTTATGCTCTTTAACCTGAATAGGTAAAGACAATTTTAACATTGAACTAAAGTCTATCAACAGTTTTAGCACAAAAAATTTAAAGTTTAGTGCACAAAAGTTGCAAGCATTGAACTTTAGTCTTAATTATTTAGGCCGCATTTTCTGTGCAGTTTTTAACCACTGTTAATTGGCGACAATGTCGCAGGCAGTTGAAACAAAAGTCCTGTATACAGAGGCGAGCACGTTCCAAGCTGACTGGCTGACTGACTGACTCGGCAAATAGATGGACAGACAGGCTGGCATACAGGACTCTGGCTAGACAATAAACAATTTCGAATCCTTTTAATGCCAATAATGATAAACAAATTCAGCAGCAACAATGGCAGCAGCAGGAGAAGTGGGAAACTCGTCTACCAGCACATTCTGGGCACGACATGAAAGGCAAACAGAACGAACGACAGGAGCAGCCGAAACGGCATTGAGCAGGAGACTAAATGAACGAATTGAGTGAAGTAGTCAAGTGTTTGAGTAACTGCCATCCTGCAGATGGAGGGGCAGTAGGAGTTGGTGCTGGAGCTGGAGCTGGAGCTGGAGCTGGAGCTGGAGAAATGCGTCTGCTACCCAACACAATGCATCAATATAACAAAAACGTACTTCAAGCTGCTGCAGGAGAGTGGCAAGGCTGTCGTCTCATCAACTTAATTTAATCAGACACTCTGTGTATACAAAAATGCAGCAAGTGGAGAAGCTAACGCAACCCCAATACAGACCCCATTAAGGTCTAGTCTATGCCTACGCGTAGACTCACAGAGGGGATCCGAATGGAAGGGCCTGATGTCTGGCGGCTGTTGGAACTGGCTGGCCATTGTTGTCTCCTGATGAGCTCCATAGCCAACGACGGCTTTTGGCTTTTGTGCTCGTCAAGTATTCCAGCAATTTTCCAATTGAAATCATTAAACAATTTGCATTCCACTTGAAAATTGCGTTAAAATAACAACAGTTTACAGCGCACTCTGATACGGAAAAAACAGCATTAAGTGCGGAGAAAGTGTGCAGTCCAGCCATGTCCTGTTTTGCCCGGGCCCGGGCCCAGGCCAGGACCCAGCACAATGCGTAGCACATTTCAATTGCTCAAAAATGTGAAATGTAAAATGTTCCCAGTGTCCCTGTTCCCAGTCTGGCTCTGGCCTGTCCCTGTTTGGATTTCGGCTTTGACCAGCTGCCTTTGTTGCACAAATTGAGCGTCGACGCTTTGAAGCAACAAAGTTTAATTACGGCGCATACAATAAATATAGCAGCTGGAAGCACTTCGGAAATGGAACTTCAAAAATGTACATTTTGTATTTAACAAATGCGAATATTGTGCAAATATTGTGTAGACTCGTATTGGGCGCAGATTGGATGAAACTGCAAATGATGCTTATCAAAAATGCAAAATGTTTCAGTATATTTTAAAAATGAGGTTGAGGAAATCTCATGACAATTCTAAGGTTATTGATGTGGAAATAACTTCAAAGAAACTGAAATTTAATTAGTGAGATTGCTATATTCCAGATTATCCGAATAGGGAGACATCCTGAACACAGCTCTGAAATTCAACAAATAAACAAAAACTCTGCTTCCCTCTATTCGCTGATTTTTGTTATTTGATCGTTCTATAAGATCCAAGGCGATATCTTTACTATTGTGGTTTAAAATTGATTGATATAGATATTGCATATGTAACATATATATTAACTGAAATGACATATGTGATATGTGTTTTTCAACAATCTACAACTTTATTTTAGCCGATATATCGCCCTAGTTGAAATCTCTAATAAGTTACTCAATGTTTTGAGTTTTTCGTGTAGTTTTATTGTAAAATATGTTGACTGTACTCGTATAATACTTGATTGATTACATAGGTCTAAACCAAACACAAAATATCCAACAAACAAAAATCATTTGTGTTTTTTAAGAAACTTTGCAGCTGTTGTTTGTCGTGCAGCTGTTGTTTGTCGTGCAGCCAAACGCATCTGATTCTCATATAATTTAATGCGTGACTCTAAATCTCGTGCTTGTTTCTTAAGCCGTGCTACGCTTTTCTGTTTGATTTCAATAAATTCAATTGTCTTATCAAAATCGTGTAGCAGGGCGGGCTTATGGAGCAGTCCACACTTGTGTTGCAAATCCTTCTTCTGGTCATTCAGCAATGTGTGCTTAAGTTTCAGTTTGAGTATCCTGTCTCGTAATCGTCCCTGTATCTTAGCTTTGGCATTCAATTCAATTTTACTATGCGATAATGTGGCCGAAAGCATGCTTGTTTTCTCCCTGATGAAGGCTAACTGGTTCACATGCTTGATACATCGATCACGCATGCGACCCAATTCATGGTTGCGTTCTAAAGTAAAGGAATTATATCTTATTGTACAATACTCAAATATATACTTATATGCACCTTCAACTTTTGTTCCCAGAGCAGTCACCTCGCGTTGCACTACAAGAAACTCATCCATCGTCAAGTCTTCTGTAATTTGATTAAAGTTGGATTTGCGCTAAGGTAAAAACAAGTTATTTAAGTGAAAGGATCTATAAAGATGTCTTAAGTAGTTCAAACCCACCTCAAAGAGCCTTCCCAGCGTATGCTGTCTGGTGATAAGCCAAATGCGACTATCGCTGATCTCATTACGCACTTGTTGCATAGTTCGCAGATCCTTATCCACAATACGAGGCAGGAACTCGGCGTCCTTTCGTAAAAGAGTTTCGCGGACGAACTTTTCAAATGCGACATCCGATGCTAGTGCTATGTCATATGCAAATTCCAGATCTAATCGCACGCTGGCTAGCAGAGCACTGTTGGTTATCTTAGTCTGGGCAGCCTTTTCCTTCAAGTGATCCAATAGTACCAACGCCTCAATGTATCGCCGATATTCAACTACCTCCATTTTGGGTGGCAATACATCGAAGGCACGCAGGTTCCCGACACGGCGGTAATACTCATACAGTTTGTTGTTCATGACACTGTTAAATTGTTTGACAAACATATATGTGTTAATGTTGTAGTGCAACTCCTTGAGCAGCTTTGCCTTATCTAGTTTTCCACGCAGCAGCACTTCGGGATCAACATACTCGCCAGCGTCAACGACATCGTCGAACAGTTTGTATAGAAATTCCATAGTTAATTGATGAAGTTCGCGTTCAGCCCGCAGATGGTCCATTTCAGTGGTGGATACTGCGCGATCCTCCCGAAATGATGAATGTATATCGAATAACATATCCATGGCTATGTCACCATCATCAACTGGGATCGGTGCAGCGATTACATCGTCATCAATCTCAAAAGGCCACTCAAATTCGCTAGAAGTCGATGACGATTCTTCTTCCTCCTTATCATCATCAATTTCCGGCTCCGGCTCCGGCGCTTCAGACGATGATTGCGTTTCACCAGTCAGAGGATCTACAAATTTTCCTATATCCAAATTGGACACATCCTCGTCAACATGCTTTAAAGTTGAACGAATATCAGTATCTTCCGCGCTTGACTCAGTGCTAATGTCGGAAAAGCTGGGAAGAGTGAAATTCATTAAGAAATTTCCCTTAAAGGACACCGAACACGGTCGCCTGCCATGATCTGCTTCGTCTGAAGATGATGATAATTCCTCCTTAAGTTCTTCCATCGCTTGCCTGTCGTATGTGCCGGACAGTAACATCGTAGATCTCATTTTGATTGCTTCCTCATTTTCTAAGGATAACCGTGACCTAAGTATAGACACTTTTTGAGATAGTTTTTTTGAATCCTTTTTGATAATCGGCTCAAGCTTTTCCATAGGTTTGCTGTATTCCTCGCGTTTCTTTTTCTTTTCTTCGCGTTTTTTCCTCCTTTTCTCACGCTCTAATTGCTCAATAGCTTCCACTGTGAGCTGCTCACCTTCGTCCTTCGCAGTGCCATCACCTTCGCCTTCTGCTGCTTCGGATTCGATGGGTCCTGTATCTTCAATACCTTCTTTATCAATAGGATTACCGTTTTCATCTACATCTCGCTGTTGTTGATCCTCTTGCTTTGTGTCATCAAGTGAATCCCTCATTAGTTCTGCTTGCTGTGCTTCGGATAGTACCGGCGTCATGGTAGTTGCCGAAGTCTCTGCTCCAGGAAGATCCTCGACCTGGGCAGGGGTCTCGGCTGGTGCCGGAGTGTCGGCTGGAGCCGGAGTGTCAGCTGGAGCCGGAGCTTCAGTTGCGCTTTCCTCCATTTCTGTTCAAAGTTTGCTATTGTTAAGTAGTATCAAAAAATATATTGTTTTTAATTTGCTCCGTTCACTGTAGCTTATTGTTAGTGTTTTCTGTATCGATATGTTTATTTTTCTGTGATCTTCGTTGTTGAATGCTTGACAAGCATAGCAGAGTATATATGCTACTACTCCGCTTTAACAAATCTCACCCAATGGTTACTGCGACAAAAACTATATCCCCATTAAATGAATTCAAATAAACTAATAATTCTTGTGGTAATTGGGTGCAATGCCATTTTAGGGGGCACTTGCTGGTGGGTATTATTAGTCTCTGGTCGTAAACCCATTCACTTTGCATTCCATGCATAACTAAGCACTTTGAGTCATTCAATGAGCCTCTTTACACAAATCTGCTGCAACTCTCCAGGTACTCGGCCCAATGCATTTCCAATTGAACTGCTCTGCAATTCATCAACTGTCAAATCCCATTTAATTTTAGATTATAGCAAATAATTATAGAGCCAGCCAGGCAGGCAGTTGGGCACTCAGCCAGGTAACCCCAGACCCCCCAGACCCCCCAGACCACGCCTATCAAGCACTTAATAACAACAACAACTGCCACAACAGCAGAAACAAGCCAGAATACTCAAAAGCCACTTCTCTGAACCAAAGGAGGAGACAACGCACCAAGCTGCCCCCAAAATGGCAGTCAAGGTTGCCATTGTTGCCTGCCCGAGAATTCTGTGGCAGGCGCTTGCACTTGGAGCGGCTTCTGGCATACACACAGTGGTGCCAAGAAAGCAAAATAATTATTTATATAATTAAAAAAATATTGCTTTTCCATGCACAACAAATTCCCAATATCAATTAAGGAATTATTACGATTGTATAGCGTATTATAAATATAAATAAATGGCACTTACAGCCAAAGGCGGTATCGGTTGCCTTGGTTTTTAATAGTCTGTTTCCAAAAATAGTTGTTGGAAAAGAGTAAAGATAAAAGAGAAAAGGTTTGTGAAATGACCGAAACTATAAGAGCTAAAGACTCGAGTAGCATATCAAGTTTGTTTCAAGCCACGCAAATCGATAAAGTATATCTACAAGATACATTTTATAGAATAGCCTCGCTTTATTACGCAAATCTGCATCTAACTTTTCGATAGAACTGCATTAAAGCTATTTCAATCTAATTTTATTTAGCAGCTTAAGTTGGGAAAGTGAAATTGTTTAAAATGGCTAACCTTGCTGTCAGCGATAAATGTACAAATCGTCACGAATGTTATGGATAAGATAAGTTTTGTCCAATTAAATTTGATTGATATTCTGATCAATCATGCGTACATCTGTAGATCAATGTTTTTGTACCACTGTCAATGCACGGAAGACAAACAAATTTTATGGGCCAATATTGCTGAGTGCAGCGAATTTTAGTTGAAGGTCTGACAAGGATGACGTTGCCGACGACCAACAAACAAAGTTTTGTCTAGCGATTGAAAATTGCTGTGGCTGCTAACAAAACACTTGACTTGGCAGCCAGGAGATTCACCCGACGCACAGTAGTCCACGTCGGTGCTCGTCCAGATTTATTTACATTTGAATTTTTGAACAAGTTGATGAAATTTGCGCACAGAGCAAACTATGGCTGCCTCTAGCTGGTAGGTTTGGTAGGTTGGTAGGTTGGTGGGTTGGTGGGTTGGTGGGTTGATTGCTTCGTTGGGTGTTTGACTTGTAGCCGACAACGACCATCAATAAAGGTGGCGACTGCTTTTGTGGCGGCCTTTTGTGTGCATATAATTAAAAATGCTGCCAGACCCTAGCCCAAAGGTAAATACAGAGAGCTGAGGGAGGAGCTGAACTGAGTGTAGCAAACAAACAAACAAACAAACAAACGAACGAACACACAACAAACAAGCTATGGAAGCCTGCTGCATTTTTGCAAGTGCTTGCAAAATTTGTTTGGCCATTAGAAATATTCATGGCTGAAAATTATTCAATTAAAGTTCGGGCCATGGCCGACAGCAACTGAACAGAATTGCAGAGGGGGCAGAGTGGCAGAGGAGCAGACAGAAGGCAGGCTGGCAGTCAGACCAGAAGTTAAACACAACAAATACATAATGAGCAGTCAGGCGGCACACACACACGCACACAGACAGAGCCATGCACAAGCACACACATAACCTCACATACACAGAGCACACACAGGATATCCGGGAATGTGCGCGAAGCTTCACAAACGGCTGGCAAAATTAACAGCAAATGCGCTTTAAATAACAACAATGGCAAATGCCAGGGCAGAGCCAAATCCAGAGCCGCCATTGCCGCTCTATTGACCCAGTGCACTACGTGGCAGATAGAAGAAGAAGATAGTAATGGCAGTGCCACGCCCCGTGGGCAAAAGCGGAACTTCGGTTTGGAGCGGACATGGAAATGCACGGGGCCCGTTAGACGGGTTCTGAAATACCATCTAAAGGAAACTGTAACAGATTAAACTTGGCACTTTGAAAACTGGCACGCACACCGACAAATCGGGCTTAGGGAGGGAACTGAAGGGAAGATACATATATACAGAACAAGGCATGTTGACGCCTGCCAACTAAATAAACTAAGCGAAAACATATAAAACGACTTTTAAGATGCTCTATAACTTGAGAGTCAGGGATGAACTCGAAAGATAATTGTCCAAGTTAGGTCATACAACAGAAGGCTAAAGCGCATCTACCCTAGGGATCTATCTCCCCAATAGGAGAAGTCTCTAATAATAATGTGCACTATATTTTTTATTATTTATTTATTTATTCATTTTTATTTCTCTCTCCCACACTTATGTTAAGTTGGTTCTTAATTAACATATACTAGCTTTGTAAATAAGTAGAATCTCGCTTATTTAACTAAGTATCTACATGGCTGGTTAATATCGCAATTTACATATAATAACCACTACCGATAATAGCCACGGAGTATATAAATTTTGATAAATTTTGAAAACCTATTATTTATTATTATTTCCTTGGGAGTCATTTAACAATGAAGTATAATAAACTTATATAAGCAAAATATCAGTGAGTACAAAGACATTGGTTTAATAAATTAATGTTCTGGTCTGTGTTTGGTGTATGATAATTTACAGACCAAATCTAGAATCTCTATATTAAATAGTTTTGGCATCGGCAATCTATTTCAGACATATTGTTTTATTTTTTTTATAATTTATATGATATATTTAATTTTACTGTTATTATTATATAAACAACTTAAATTAAAATTAATAGAATAAATACTAAGATAAATTAATCTAAGATTAAGTCCGTATATATACAAAATTTACAAAAGTCTTGATTCAAGGTCAATTGGATGTGGCCTCTGTAGTCGCCTACGCATTCTGACCCCTGCTTTTTTGCGCCGCTTCAAGATATTGTAGAAATGGAAATTGTTAGGTAAATTTTTTAATTACTTATATACACTTTATAAGATTGTAAAGTACTCTTTTTTGAGTAATTTAAGTGCGCGATATTATTTTTGTCCTTTAGTAGTAGTAAACTCCAAATTATACGAAATACTGTACTCTCCCTTTTGTGAATGGGGCTAGTAATACATTGAGTATCGTCAGGTGTTAATACCTGGTCTATTAACTTTGAGTTATTAGCCTACGTCAATCTATGCAGTCAAAGTCCAGTACTTACATAGTACAAGCGAATTCTTCATACATCAATTTAATATCCTAAGGCTTTAGTGGATAGACCTATTGTTGACCCTGTGTGTTGCCCCAGCTTGACAGCATCAACAATACCACCTCAACCGTATTGTTTTCGTATACTATGTGTGTTCTATGCCACAAAATGGTTCTGAAACTATTTTGTGGTGGTAAAGTTAGTCACAGGGTATACAAGTCAGCTTTAATTAGGTATTACCAAAAATACTTATTAACAATCACGCAATATGCGCTTCTCACTATAAGTCTCAGTCGAATTAAGTGCTTAGATCAATGTTTCAGGCATCAAACCATGATGTTTCTCATTCCTAATGGCAATATCATGCTACTGAAAGCTGCTATTAAAGACCAGCTCCCTCGCATATAGTTAATCGACTTGCCTTCTCTCAGTTCAATGTGATATAGTGTATTATAATGTAGCCTAGTGCGAGTGCAAACAAAGGCCGCTGCATATGTGTATAAAAGTTAATATAACGCACGTTGAGTGGATATGGTGATGGTCCCTGGCATTAGTAATCATATTTTGCCGAGCAATTGCAAATACCCCGCAAACACACATACAGACACACACACACACACACACACACACGCATACCAATGTAAACACACACAGAGACACTCATAGACGATATGAGCAGTTTTTAGATTTATACATATATAATATATGCCATGCAGGCAAACAATAAGAAGTCAGACATGAATGTGCGGATGTTCAGGGTTGGGGTCCTTGGAGTTTGGGGTGGGGGAGGGGCTGTGTTCGCACTCATCTCTAGCTTTCTGTTACTGTATATGCATATATTAGTTATTAATGCGTACGTGTAACGCATATTGAGAAATGCCGCAGCATCAGTTCCCCCCAATTTGCCAGTCTAGTATGTAGTATCTAGTATGTAGTATGTGGGACATGTGTGTGTTTGCGTGGCAGATTTATGTGGTTTTTGCAGCAAAGAATGCATAATGTTTGCTTCAGCTATATTTGAAATATGCCAGCTACGAGATTTTTGGCGCGACGACGACGACGACGTAGTCGGACTTGGACTAGGACTTGGACCCCATTAAAGATTCATTCATTTGCACCACACCCCCCCGCATAAATACTCCGGCTACCAACAGCACGCAGTCTGTTGCGGTTGCACTTTGCGAGGGTTCCACGGATGTGGTTGAAATAGGGTTGAGATTGCGGCTACAGCGTGGATGGAGTACGGGTATACAATTGACTTTCTAAGATCACATCTTTAAGAAATTGCTTAAGACTTAAGTTCCTCAAATTCAAGAATTATAATACGAAATTGTATCAGCTGAGCAACAAAGCCAAAACATTGATTGATGATTTCAATTTGAACGGTTTTGCTTCTTTAGCATTTATACTTTCGCTCTATGATAGATGGTTTTCCACACTTTTACTTTTTCCCACCCAGCTGGACAACCTGGGAGTACTACATTTAATTGAATTACAATTTTTGGCCATGAGATTTAAAATATTTGAATGTTTTTTAGTTGCTTTGCCTGTTGTGCTGTAAATAACTAGCCTAAAGGAACTTTTTCTATTACGCTCAATAATATTTAAGTTTTTACTCAACAGCACTTTGATTAATTTAATTTAATTGCCCATTTTACCAGAAATTCTCCTCGAGGCCTGTGCACTTATTGATTTTGTAACTTTGATATGCCCATCAATCATCAAACTTCAAAAGTTTCAGCCGCAACCCTCGAAATATAAAGCTTGGAGTGTAGTCGTACTATGTAAATCAAAACCTCATCGCTTATTAGTTTTCCATATAATTTACAGAAATTCAACTTTGGCCAATTATGAAAACTAGAATAAAAATGCAAATTTCAAGCAACTCGTGTCCGCCGGCAACAAAAATGGAAAAAAAAATTATATAAAATGTGCAGAAACTTTACTTTCAAGAGCAGAACAGAGCTGAACAGGCATAACCCAACTTCTCCAACCCAATGCCAGATAAGCCTAACAAATTTTTAAAATAAATTACAGAGTAGAGCAAACAAATTTGCATATATATACTCGTATAAGGAGCAGACAAAAGGTTTTTTGGTTTTTTTTTCACGCCACAAAGCAAATCAAGCAAATTTTGAGAGGTCTCACTACCCCAGACAGGAAAATGAGTTATTGCATAAGTTGGAGCAGTTGGGGGAGGGGTGGAAAATGAGTAGAGCCTAGAAAACCTCCGTCTAAAGGTCGCAACACTTTTGATTATATCAAAGCGACGCGAAGGGCCCAGTTATACCTAAAAATGGGCTGCCAGACGTTGCCAAAAAAATGAAAGTAAAATAAAAACAAAAATTCGAGCTATACGCTTAATAAAGTGGTTGGACGGGCGGGAGGAGGGTGGTGGCTGGTGTTCGGGGTCGAGGCCCAAGAAATGTGCTCGGGCACAAACTTTATTAAAACTCTTGAATTAAATGAATTAGTCAACCATATAGCCCAGCTTGGATGCTGCCCAGCGATGGACCGGGAACGTGGCTTAACCCGTTCCCCTCCTAGCTATCCCTGGCTTTCCCGACCTCTCCCGCTTCGTCTTCGTCTTCATCTTTATCTATTTCTTCTTCAGTGCGGCTTGAAAAACAATTTTCGTAAGCAAAAGTGTAATGAGCGTAGAAATGAACTTTAGAGTCGGTTGGTCTGAGTCCCAGAAGGTCGTCGGCGGGGGCGTGGGAAGGACAGCAAATTAAATGAAATCCTTGTGCCAACGTCTTCTTGGCCGCCGAAAAAAGGAAGCATTAAAATATCAGTGCAAAGAAGGAAAGGGCTAAACGACTAAAACTTTACCAAAAGTATGGCCAACCAAAAACCCCCTGGCCCAAACCCCAGTCAACCCAAAACCAAAGCATACCCCCAACTAAACCAGAGGCAACGCCGAGTCAAAAGTTTTGTGCCTTTTTGTAACTGATTTGTACAGTTTTCTCTCAAATTTTTCTTATGATTTCTTTTTTAATTTAATCTAAAAGACATTGCTAAATTGCTGTTAAAATATAAAAAAAAATATATATTAGCTTCAGAGGCATGGGATGACCCCTCGGAAACACTATGCAACACGATTTTGAACATGTGGATGTTGAAGTTTCTATTACTTGTGAAATTCTAAATCAAAAATCCTTTGGAAATTTGAGTGTCAAAAGTTTTAGAATTTTCAAGAAGGTATTTATGCGACAGATGGAAACCATCTGAATTTTCAGATATTATGATTACGAAGAACCTAGGATCACATTAGCAAGAGAATGCTAAGATCTGAAATATAGATTTTTAAATAACTTATAATATATTTCATCCAAGGGAATGCTCATAGCTTACAAAAAGTGGAGCTTTAACTGAGTGAATCTAGGTATATTATAATACTCTTATTGTTTATTTATATACCTCGCTGTGGAGTTTTTGTATTTGATGCAGAAATGTGTATAGTGTAATACTATATCATTTTTGGTAAGAACAGAAATTTGATGGTCTATAAAATGTAATATATACTAAAAATATAACTAGTGTAATACTATATCATTTTTGGTAAGAACAGAAATTTGATGGTCTATAAAATGTAATATATACTAAAAATATAACTAGTGTAATACTATATCATTTTTGGTAAGAACAGAAATTTGATGATCTATAAAATGTAATATATACTAAAAATATAACTAGCTGGCAACGCCATATCGATAGATCTTAAGTGGATATGTAAAATCTAATTTATCGATAAGAATGTGAAGACAAATGAAGACTTTCTCAAATATTATATTCATATTATTCGTCATGCATTAAAAACCAGCATAGCTTTGATCAACATTGAAATATGGTTTTGTAGAGCAGTGTAATTACGCGCGAACCCTTTTGGGTACCCTCTGTGGAGTTGCTTAGCCGTTGACAACTGTTGGCCAGTTTGGTTGTTGGATTCGTCGGTTCTCGCATAGTTTCCAAAAAATCTTTGAGCAACAACTGAAAATTGAAACTTGATTATGTGCAGAGAGGCAGAAAAAGTTGCAATGCCTGGTAGCATGGTGGAGTCTTGGGTTTAGTGCGTTGTCAGGCGAAGAAATTTATGCTCTTTGCCAAAAAGTTTGCAGCCCTCGACCCCGTCCGTCCTTAGGTCCTTGGGTCTCTCTCCAAGTCTGGTTCGTCTGGTATGAAGCAGCTCTTAAAACTATTTGCTGAACGGGCGGGGCATTAAAAGCAACTTCCTTGTATATGTTGTACATCTTTTCGGCATCATAAAACTTGATAGTTTATGTTTTACTTCTTTCACAATGTTTGCCAAACGAAATACACTGCATAATACGGCTAACTGCAACAGAGAGTTTTATATGCACATTATTTATTCATGCTCAATGCATGCGCAATTAAAATTTGTGAATTAGTCACAAAATCGATTTGAGCAAATTGGACATACCCCCAACAAAGCACCCGCCCCCCCTCCGTTCAAATTGCCAGTCCAATTGATGCAGCTGCAGTAGAATTTTGATTCGCTCATAACTTTTTATGTAGTTTGTTTCAGATGAATAGAGTTGGTCTGAGGTTGGAGTCAAAGTTTGAAAACTGGGGTTATTTTTACGGCAGTTGTGCACTTAGATAGCTTGTAGGGACTTGGAGCAGGTGGCAAGGGTAGAGGGGCAATGAGAGGTTCTGATTCTGTTCCATAAATTATTTGTTTTATAGCTGGCAGCTTATGTAAATCATCATACAAAGAAACTTTTGTGGCTTGCTTTTTAATTTCTTAGCGCTTAACTTTTGCTTATACATATCCCGTTATTTATAGCTTTATGTTTGTATGCAAACCATATAGATTTTCCTAGTTTTAAGTACACTTTGGGTCATTTAAAAGAAACTAGTTGCTGTAGAAATAGTTTCGTAGAAATATTTCTTAATACTAACTAGATCTAGTGTTAAAATATCATTCATTAAAATATCTTTATCATTATCAAATGGGCCGCAAAATTAAAGATGTAAATATAATTAACCAATCATAAGGTTAGGAGTACTATCTCAGGAACTATAAGCTCCTAACATACATTTGGATTTCGGGTTACAGTATACCAGCAGAAAACTGACGAAATTTGACAAGATCTAACCACTATATCATATAGCTGACATAGGAACGATAGGTCTACAACTATGTTTTTATATGTAAAACTTATTCTCTATGCGAATATTACTACCAAACTCAAAAATTGCGAGTCGTATAATATTTTATATGGTTTTGTATAATTTTAACAATATCGGACCACATAATTATATAACTTCCATTAGAAAAATCGTACCAAAATTGAGTTTTGTATAAAAAACATTGCTGCAAGGGTAAATACCTTCAGCACGCTGAAAATATCCTTACTTTCTTGTTAATTAATATTTTATCTGCAACATTTTGTGATTATATTTATTTAGGATTTTATTCAATTTCATTTTTATACAAATGAAGTTTTGCAACTTTTCTGATAGACTTCTAATAAATTTGAAATAAATGGAGTTTATACCTTAAATGTTTGCTCATTGTTCAAATTTAAAATGTTTTTATGTTCTGCTTAATCAAAATGCAATTGCAAACATTTGAAGGTAGCCAGGATTTCATTTGAAATGTTCCCTACTATTCCCTATAGGCTAAAGGTCACGGATCGCTCTTAAAGTGTACATTTGATTTGTGTTATATACAAACACCTCCTGTTTGTATATACATTTATAATTAATAAGTCGTTCCACCCAATGCAACCATAAAATGTTCTCACGCACTGGCTCTATTCTCTTTCGTATTACACTTTGTGATTCTCATTCCTCTCGATTTATTACTCTGACAGCTAAAAACTTTTTGGCCCCCCAAAAATGAAAGGAGTGTGGAGAATGGATATAACTTTTGCATAATAGACTCGGCTCGAGAGTTTAAAGTTCAAAGCTTTTGTAGGTTATGCAAATTAGAAATTAATATTACGACCGGCACACATATACACACACACACACACACACACAGATACTTCGCTCTAATACCAATACACACATAAATTAGGCTCCGGTTGAACGTTTTTATCAACGTGGCTGATTCGGGGCTGGCAATGGGTTACAGGGCGCACGGGGCAAAGGGGCGGCACTCAATGCCACAAAATTATGATAAATGATTTGGAAATGCGCACAAGCAGGCAACAGACCGACCAGCAACAACAACAAGCCGCAACAAGAACAACAACAAGTGTAGCAGGCACCAGGAACAGCAACAGAACCACAACGCAGAACCGAACACATCCTTTTCCTGTGATGTTGCTGTTACTGTTACTGTTACTGCTACGGCTGTTGTTGTTGTTGTTGTTGCAACTCGCAAGCCGGCTGGGGAAAAACTTTTCGAGTTGAAGGAAATGTAATTCCTTTTTTTTTCGCCCTGCACACAAGACGACAGCATTGAGGACGATGAGGAAGTCGCTGCCTAAAATCACTGAACTAAAACGCTGAGAGGGTGCCGTTCTTGGGTTCTGAAAACTATTGCTATTGCTACAAGTGCATGCTGTGCACAATAATATAAAATGCTCGGCAGCAACTACAACACAGTGAAATATACAAAAAAAAAACAGCGGCACCACAGAGCCAAATTCGTATGCTCATCCTTGGGACAGGAAGCGTACATCATAAAATATTGATATTTTGGTGCTTTGATTTTTCAGCGCACTGTTTAAGTAATGGCAGCTCTGGATGCGACTCTCTAGTCTGGTCTCTGGTCTGGTCTGGTCTGGTCCCGTCTCGTCTGATCTGGTCTGCTCTGTTATGTGTGGCACAATCGACGACAATTCTCATTCTTGCCATCCGTTCTGTGCATTTTGTCGCTTTTTGCCGCAGAGCAGCAGCCTCAGCCTCAACCTAAACCTAAACCAAAACCTAAACCTCAACCTGAACGACGTCAGGGCTAACACCGACAAACGCCAAAGAGCGCAACAATCCACGAATTTAGTTTCCTTTTGGGGTTTCCCAGCGACACTAAAATGCCAACAGTGTATGGTAGACAAAGAATCAGTTTTAGAGGGAGTTAGATGGTTCTGGGATAAGCAAGCTGTGCTTAGTTACAGCCTGGACAGACCGGGGCAGACAGTGGGGTATGGGGCAACCGCAGCCAGAGCACTCAGCTGCGATATACCAGACTGAAAAACCTTGAATACAATCTCATTGGGACCAGGTTGTTCGCTTGACAAGTTTCGGCAATATCAGATGAATCACCCAACAGGATATTGCAACTCGAGAATGCCATTGAGTTTACTAATGTAAAGATACTTTAAATTATTTAATTATTTAAATATACAGAAAGTGCTTTGCTAAATTGAAGATTGCCATAACCTACGACTTTAGTTTATACACTTTATAATAGAAATCAAAATAGTAAAAGAAAACAAGTGTATACTCGATTGTTTCTATGACAGCTAAATGATAGTGGAATAAATTGATTTTGATTGAAGTGTAATCGAATTTGCAAGTGCTGAGCTTGTTGAGATATCTGCAAAGACAAAAAAGTTGTTAGTACAAGAACTGAATTTTGGTAATATCTTTCATTGGATATTTCGACTCTGACCTAAGTACAAAATCAAGTTTTTATAACTCGAGTCGGCAATTGAAGCTGATTGAGAATATATATACACTTTACGTGACGGAAACGCCTCCTTGAATGCCTTACAAGTTTCGTGAACTTCGCAAGGGTATCCAAAAATTATAGAAATCGACCGCAATCTCATCAACCTTTTCCACATATCAAGAGAGATTATAATTATGCTGTATTAAGTTTGATTTTTGTTGCACATATCATCAATATTTCAAATGGGATAAAAAGCATATAATTTATTTACAAACATTATAAGCCAATTTAAAAATGAATTCCAACTTTACCACATACAAAAATAATAAGCTCAGATTGCATATTGCATTGAAAGCTGTATAATTACTTTACCTGTAACTCAAATGCTGCTAATTAGGCTACCAATATATTTAACTGAATGCCATTACCATCTTTCAATTATGATTTAACAATTAAATATGTTCAGTTCAGTTATACATGAATATGCACTTCCCATAAGGGATTAACATACCAAAACTTCCATCCTCATTAAGTGCACAAATATATTTATGCATATCTACAAACCAAACTACAGTTGGTTCACTTCTGCAATATCTGATGTCAAAACTGCAAGCTAAATGCCATATCAATAAACAAAATCAATCGACAGAAGCAACAAGGCCACAACCAATACCACAACCAGCACCACCCCCCCCCAGTAGCTCCACCAGCAACCTCTGGCCAATCGATGACCCGCAATTCGAAGCTGTGTGGTGGCTATCAACAACATTTAATCAAAACCCAAATAACCGAAACTCCAGGCCAATGCAAGGAGGACAGGCAAACCGGCTATAAGTAAGTATATTTTGGAAATCAGCTCATTTCGACAACATTTCCGGCAACTAAACCATGTTAGGAATGAAAAATGAACTTGGCCCGACTGCTCTGAATAGAGAAGGATGTGTGGGTCGCTGGGTGGGCGATAATATTATACAAGGACGATAGTGGGATGGCAGGGCAGGGTAAGGCAACGCAAAATCTATAATATGACATAAAAATGAAAAGCAAATGACAAGGGTTCATTCAGACTAGGTTTCGATTCGGAGAACTGCCTCTGGGGCTGCTGTATTTCTATCTGGCGATCTGCCAACTATTACAAATTGATTCTCCACATCGCAAGTTGATTTCCGTGTTGCGGTTTTACTTATTTGAAATGCGTGGCTGCAGCGACTTTAAAATGCCAGTCAAAGCCCAAAGGCAGCATATTCTGGCCCCCAGTCAGCTGAGTTAATGCTGAAAATTTTTTTATTGGCCCTGTCAAAGGTTTGCTACATTTTATTGTTGGCCATAAGTCGCAACAAGAGCAAAAACAACAGCCAGTCTCAATTAAAGACGTCTCAAGGGCCTAGTAACGAAAATTGACTGAATGACAAAACAGAAGCATCGAATGGTTCTGCGAATCCTGAGTGCCTCCAAGTGCCGAGTGGTGAGTGGCTCCCCTGCCTGGTTTCGTCCTGCACAACAAGTGACAAGCTGTAAAAATTATAGCGCCTGCAATAACCGAAAAGTGTAGCATAGTGTATCGTCTGAGAGTACGATAGCTGGTAGGTGTAGCCATAGGGCCAACAATTTGCAGTCTTGAACGTGACTCACTTTGCTAAATGGTGCGCAACCAGAAAAGGGAACGCCAAATGGGGAAACTGGCATCAGAACTGTCAGGAATACCGGGATAAGGGGAGACTCTCCACGCTGTCGCCTCGAAGACAGTTGCGAAAAACAATGAAAACTTTTATATGCCAACTAAAAAGCTTTAATATCATTTTCAGTGAGCATTTTCAATCTGTCACCAAGTTGGTCACACATATGGATAGATGAAAACACAAAAGGTGAAATAGGTGAGTTGGAATGAAATATCGTTGAAGAAATAATAGCTTTATAATGAATCAATAATTCAGATTTATTTAAATTATTTGAATAACAGACTTTATTTATAAAGTTAAAAGCACTGTCCATAATTTAATAAAAATTATTATAGTAATTGTAAACCACGTTACCAAGCTCAATATTTAAATCTATTTTAATAACAAAATGTAAATTACAGATTTATTTAAATATATTAAATATATATTAAATAATATTGCAATTTTGAAACTCTACTAATGCAGATCTGTTCAATTTTGTCTAAAAATTAAGTAACATTTCAAAATAAATTAAGGTTATCATTTCTATTCAGCTGCTTTTTCGTGGAATTAATTCGCAAGTGAAATTCAGAACAGGTCTATTTTAGACTCGTATCCACATAAATTTATATTGTATACTCTTCGGATCGCTTGAATGTTACGGATGTTTCAATTCTACCCTGTTGCAAAAGTGTTCTTCACACTTTTATGTGGAATTGAAACGCAAGTGGAACTTAGAACAGGCAACAATATGTATCAAAAACTATCGAGTTTTTCAAGAAGTATTCATAAAGCAAATTACTTAATACAGTAATAAACTAAGTGCATTTAAACTTTGCCATGACGTGCTAAACTTTTTCTGAATGTTGCTGTTACTTGTTGTATAAAATATGCAGTAACAGCAGTCGGAACAAATGAACAATTTGTTCTGTCGGTCTTGCTCTGTGCTCTGGTTGTTTTGAAACTCTAATTAACCACATCAAGAAATCTATGGCAAATTTGCATGGGATGGAATTGGAGGGCGGCAGGTAGGGGTCGTGCTGTCTAAGCGATGCTGATATAAATGCCTTAAGTACGTGTTTAATATGCCAGACAGATATCAGATAGAAACGAAATTGTCTTTGTATACGTGTCAGCGCCAAAAAGCAGGCCATGCAAATTTTAGTTCAACGTAATTGCTTCAAGTAAATTTCATTGGAAATCGTTTAGTGTCTCTTATTGTCAGATTTAAGCTTAAATTCATTTCAATTCAATAGAGTGAGCTTCTAACTTTTATGCTAAGCGCGGAAATTACTGAGCTGCCAAATAAGATACAAATGAAACCCAATCAAATTTAAATGATGGATATAAATAGATACAGCGCTGAGTACAATGCAGGGAGTTGTGAATTTCATTCTATCGAGTGCTTACTCTAATTAAGAAATATTAGTTTTTTATTGTTGGCCATAAATATGCAGTCATTTAAACAGTGTTGTCTGTGATAAAAATTTAAAAATGACAAGCTAAATAAATATGTAACTAAAGGCATGGCCAGTGAACTTTGCAATTACAGCCCAAAAACTCAATAAAAATGTAAATTCCCATAAATAAGTGACCCAACACACAGCTACCACATATATTTGTTTGGCAATTTTATTAAAAGCTTCGGAGCATTTAAAATGTAAAAACCTTTGGAAACGTGCTTCAAAGGCAAATCGGCTCTCTATAATGGCGGCAGTTTATTTAAATTTATATTTATTTATTTATTTTTCTCCGTTAACATTTGGGCTTGTGCGTTTTAATTATGCATAACTATGTGCACTGAAATGGTCCTCGTCGAAACTTTAAACGAATTAAGGCACGCACACATAAATATTTAAATAGTTAACGTAGGGACGGAAAAGCAAGCTCAATAAGAAATTACGCCGGAACTTAAATATACGATTACAAAGTAAGGCCAGCCCCAAAGGAAGCTTTAAATAACATTTGTTTTATCTCAACAATTTGTAGCCTTTACCCTTAAACCAGAAAACTAATCAAATGGCAGAGGCCGTGATGTCGTTTACAGAATTATTGCCATAACCTTTCGTCGTAATATAAACCATGCCGATAATAATATTCAAATATCTAAATGAACACAATACACACACATACACTCACAAAAAGGACACACAGGGCGTATGCGCAATGTCATCGATGGAAATGAAGCTGTAGCATCTCTCGATTGCTGGGCGTTTTAGAGGACATTTGTTCTAAGCGTTGTTTTTTTTTGGCAAACTCTCTACATTTATTACGGGGCCAAAGAGTGAGCCACGTTGTTCAATTACCGCCAAGAATAATGGAGGGTGGCCAAACCCGAAACACGAAACGAAAATGAAATACAAAAACGTGGCCAAGAACCAAAAAAAAAAAAGCGAGAACTAAGCGAATGATCTTCGATGGTTTCTCAATGGTTTTTGCTTTGTGTTATGTCCAATATAGAAAAGAAAAATGCCATCGAGTCGAAAGAAAAGTACAAACCTTTTGCCCGAAACAAAACTTATTTTCCCGTTGTTTTTCTTTGGCCCACTCCGCAACTGGCCGCCGTCCTCCTCTTACTTGCGAATGCTTTGCATAATTCTTGGCATGCAAATTTTTCAATTGAACACAATCGAAATAAAGCAAAACGCCCACAGTGCCACACGACGCGACTCAGTTGCCCAGGAAATGGTAGGAAAAGTGTCGAAGCTGTTGCCACGCTGCCTTCTCTGTTTCCAGCTCCCCGCTACCCGCTATACGCCTCCCCTACCTGCTGCTCTGCCACACCCGACCCACGAAAACTTTGTTCAATATTTTTGCATGCCTGCGCCGCCCAATTTTTTTTTTATCCTATACCCTTAAATGTGTAGAATGTGTTGGTTTTGTGATGGTGCAGCGAAAGACATACAATGAGTAATATGTTCCAATATTATCTATTAAGGTGTTATACATCTTAAATTGGATACTTTTGGGAATCTTATTAAGGATTATTAAATGAACCGAATTTCCAAATTTGTCTCTTAAGAGTTTCCAATAAACATTGTAAATTGCTTCTAATTTTTTCTGTGTATTTCCAATATTTCCCTAAATTTTAAATAGCTTTTTTCCCAAAATGTACTTTAGGTTTTCTTTGGGAAGCCTACGACCTTTTTAATTGAAATTCAATAAATATTTCTATAAATTGATAAAGGTTTAATAGAGTGAAGAAAATACCTTTCTAAGCATTATAAATTGCTTCTAATTCTTTCAGGGTATTTCCAATATTTCCTAAACTTTAAATTACTTTTTTTTCTAAAATTTGCTTTGGTTTTCTTTCCTTTTTAATTGAAATTCAATAAATATTTCCATAAATTGATAAAGGTTTAATATAGTGAAGAAAATACCTTTCTAAGCAGCATCTTCGATTGATTAGCGTTTAGAGTAAGAGCATCAATATATCGTTGCTGTTAGAATTTATTTCAATTTCTTGAAATATTTTTGTCTTTTACATTTTGCACTTCTTTGAGTGCTAAGTGGAGAAAAAACAAATTTTTGTTAGGGTGGGGGGAGTGGGCTGAGAGGGGCACCTCGACGACGTTTGGGTTCGTGCGGCGTAATATTATTATTTGATAAAGATGCTAAAAGTAACGAAAACACATTTTCTCAGTTAAAAGGGGTCGTTAGGGAATGAAATATGCGCACGTACGCACCGGGGCCGTTGCCAGCAAGGGGATGGAGGGGCTGATGCGGTGTATGGGGTGCTCTGAGGCAAACAGAGTATAGTAGTGTGTGGAAGGGGGCGAACTGCATGTATGGGTGCTGTGGCAAAGGGGGCGTGGCTGTCGCACAGCATGCGGGTTTATAGTCGATTTTTATCACAGCATTTGAATTATTATTTCAGGAAGCGCGCTATTTGCGCATCGCGCTTTTTGCGGATACGATTTTTTTTTTTTTTATAAACTTTTTTTGTACTGTTTTTGTACTCTGAAGCTTGCCTTTTATGTATTTGCATATGAATGCGGCTCGACGGCGGCGGCGTCGGCAATATTTGTAGCCTGCTTTGAGGCGCCGGAGTCGCCTATGCGGTACGTGCTGAAAATCAGTTTTAATGCTAAAATATTAAACGTGCATTCGCCGACTGCGACAGAGACTGTGCATATTTTCCACAGGGTTGGAAAATGGAGCGCCATTGAAGCAAGTTATATGTATATTAAGTCAGTTTTAATGTCCAACGACTTAAACTATAACTAGGTGAATATAAATTGAAAGCACATTATGTTAAGCGAACTCTTTATCACTGTTTCTATGCTGATTCAAAGTCAAATACATATTTAAATATACAATATAATAATAATTTCATTTTAGGTTAACTTGATTAGTTTGAAGGCACATTTGGTCTGATTTTTGAATCGATTCACATAAAAAGCGATATTGTAGCCCTGATTTCCGTTCCTTTTTTTTGACAAATTAATAAAAAAACACGTAGGGGGAGGCAGTTAAAGCCAAAGTAAAGAGCTCACGCCGCGCCAAAAGGGGCAATATGATTGTGAGTAAAGGAGACTTTTGTGCGGATCTGGGGTCGCATCAAAAGGCATAACTGTTATTGTAAGAGATTTCATGTAAATATTGCATGTAAACGTCGTAAATAAGGCGCTTTTAGTGGCGCGGTAGAGCCTGGTCCACGGCCTGTACTATGGATGGTTGGGAGGCTTATTGTTTACCAAGCACAAAGAATAAAGGAGAGAAAGGAGCACAGGACGAGCCAGCAGTCAGCAGCCAGCAGCCAGCAGAAAACAGCCTGCGCCTGTGAAGGTAAATAAAAATATTTTGTGCGTGAGTGCGGTTTTTAAGCTGCGTGAAATTTTTCGCCCCTTTTTTTAACGTTGCTGTTATTGTTGTTTTGTGAAATATATTTTTCTCGTTTTTTGAATGAGTTGTATGTAAATTTTGGCATCTTTTTTATATGCATTGTCTGGGCCGCATTATGTTTTGTTAGCAATGCCTACGGCAAATTGACTTTTAAGGCGTGCTCTGTTCTGTATTTTTTTCTTTTTTGTTTGGGAATCTATCGCTGGCATCGCCTTGGGGTCTTGTCTATGGCTTTGATTGAAGTTTATTTAAAATGTATGTTTATAAATGTCAAAATGACAATTATTCCAGTCATGTTTTGAAGTCAACAAACGAAATTATGGTATGCTTAAGCAACCAAAACGTTCAGCAAATTGTGGCAGACACTCGTGGAATGTTATCTTTGGGGAGCTGTATATACTATATTTACATGTATCTTGAGTTAAATGCGCTTTTGGCTTTTTGGGTTAACATGTAAAGCGCTATTAGGGCAAATTGGTCTAGACATTTTACTAATTTGGCATTTTGTTTCATACTTTTTGTGCAGCACAAAGCAATTTCAACTGCGATGGCAATATCTAGTAGCAATATCCCTTTCAATGTCCCTAGTGTGCATGTACCAGGGAGATTTGCAGAGTTTCCTGAGTATCTTGCTCTGTGCCACCCGAATCTTGTTCAAATGGGTTTTAGCAGTGATTCCATAGATTTGGGGCCCAAACTTACAAATCGGGCTCAATATTGCCTTGTATATGGTTACTTTGCTATGTAGGGAGAAGTTGTTTCTGGAAGACAGCAGCCACGCCATTCTCTCAGCTTTCGACAGGATCGTTTTTTTGACCATTGTCGTATATTGAACAAACTTTACTCATCTGTCCAAGATAATTTTTAGGTATTTATAATGGTCTTCGTGCTTGAGCACCGAGCTGAGCATCGGTATACCTGGACAGGATCCCACTCTCCTAGCGAAGGTGACATTTGCACATTTGCTGCTGTTGATGCCATTAAAGCGCCCACGCTTCGAAGCTTCGTACATACTCATAAAACGCCTGTGCTGCAACGCCAAGAGATTGGTTTCTGGTAGGGACAGCAGTGTCATCCACGTATTTGGCGATGAGCATGTCTTGGCTCTCAACAGCACGGACTGAACTGGATATCGGCATATCAGCAGTATACAGCGAGTACAGAGTAACACGCTGCCTTGTGGAACTTCCGCACATATTGGTCTCTCGGAAGAATTAGCTCCATCCACGACTACGGAAAACTATCTGTCTTCCAGAGAGCTGCTAACTAGTTAATGCAGTTGCGGAGTTAAGATTTGCTTTAGCTTACATTGAAGACAACTATGCCATACCCTGTCGAAGGCTTGTTGGATGTCCATGAATACTGCCACTGCGTATTCTTTGTGCTCCATGGCCTCTAAAGCGAAGTTAACTACTCGATGTAGTTGTTCTGGAGTGCCATGGCTCCTTCGAAATCCAAACTGTCACTTTGGAATGGAACGCTCCACGCTCTCCAGCTTTAGGATCCGGCTTAGGAAAACCCTCTTCAATATCTTTCCCAAGGCAGGAAGTAAGCTCATTTTGTAAATAAATAAATAGCAAAATAATGTAAATAATTAGTATATATCACTATATTCCATGAGAGTCACTTCGCTTTTTGTAATGTATAATTAGGTTAAGCTGCCACGCAGGTAACAATATACTAATTTTAAACCAACAGTACACATCTAAAATAAATTGGAATTTTTTTATAAAAAAAAAAAAAAGAAATTCAAAATATTTGTTGCATACTCTTGGGCTGCTGATCTTACAAGCTGCTGAGCAACAAATCCTTGCGGCATATTATTAGCTATAACTTGGCCAAATCCTTAAGGATTTCGAAAACCCATACATTTGTGTACTCGTAGGAATCAGGACTATCGATTGGCATTCAAGGATTTCCAGGATTTCACCGAAAAAAACACTTCACTTTTTTGCAAGGGGGTAGGTCAGCAAAATTGATCAAAAATCACAAGATCGCCTGTAACTCGGTCATTTCAAGGACGATTTTGATGTCCTTTGGCAAAAAGATAGGACTTATCCTGTCAAATCCGAATATATAACCCAAAGGACGAATATCCTTACAGGAGCTGAGAAATAAGGACTTTTCTGTATACACAAAAGTAGCGATATCTCGGCCGCATCCTTGAATATCCTGACGAGTCCTGTGTCAGACAACTTGGCATTATCAAGACTACCAACTGGCAAAAGGACATTAAATTCGTCCTTGTAGTTCCCAAGATATCGGGGATCTTGTATTTTGGGCACGATTCCTTTCGCCTTCGGACTGAAAATTTCTAAGTCGATGGTCCTTAGATGACCCCATAATCCTTGAATGCCAATCGATAGAGTAGGTCCTTACGATCCTAACGCACAAGGTCCTTTGAAAATCTGCAAGGATATGGCTGAATGGGAGCTACTACAAACCCGTTCCGTTCATTTGTGCAGAAATTCAAAATATTTGTTGCATACTCTTGGGCTGCTGATCTTACAAGCTGCTGAGCAACAAATCCTTGCGGCATATTATTAGCTATAACTTGGCCAAATCCTTAAGGATTTCGAAAACCCATACATTTGTGTACTCGTAGGAATCAGGACTATCGATTGGCATTCAAGGATTTCCAGGATTTCACCGAAAAAAACACTTCACTTTTTTGCAAGGGGGTAGGTCAGCAAAATTGATCAAAAATCACAAGATCGCCTGTAACTCGGTCATTTCAAGGACGATTTTGATGTCCTTTGGCAAAAAGATAGGACTTATCCTGTCAAATCCGAATATATAACCCAAAGGACGAATATCCTTACAGGAGCTGAGAAATAAGGACTTTTCTGTATACACAAAAGTAGCGATATCTCGGCCGCATCCTTGAATATCCTGACGAGTCCTGTGTCAGACAACTTGGCATTATCAAGACTACCAACTGGCAAAAGGACATTAAATTCGTCCTTGTAGTTCCCAAGATATCGGGGATATTGTATTTTGGGCACGATTCCTTTCGGCTTCGGACTGAAAATTTCTAAGTCGATGGTCCTTAGATGACCCCATAATCCTTGAATGCCAATCGATAGAGTAGGTCCTTACGATCCTAACGCACAAGGTCCTTTGAAAATCTGCAAGGATATGGCTGAATGGGAGCTACTACAAACCCGTTCCGTTCATTTGTGCAGAAATTCAAAATATTTGTTGCATACTCTTGGGCTGCTGATCTTACAAGCTGCTGAGCAACAAATCCTTGTGGCATATTATTAGCTACATCTTGGCCAAATCCTTAAGGATTTCGAAAACCCATACATTTGTGTACTCGTAGGAATCAGGACTATCGATTGGCATTCAAGGATTTCCAGGATTTCACCGAAAAAAACACTTCACTTTTTTGCAAGGGGGTAGGTCAGCAAAATTGATCAAAAATCACAAGATCGCCTGTAACTCGGTCATTTCAAGGACGATTTTGATGTCCTTTGGCAAAAAGATAGGACTTATCCTGTCAAATCCGAATATATAACCCAAAGGACGAATATCCTTACAGGAGCTGAGAAATAAGGACTTTTCTGTATACACAAAAGTAGCGATATCTCGGCCGCATCCTTGAATATCCTGACGAGTCCTGTGTCAGACAACTTGGCATTATCAAGACTACCAACTGGCAAAAGGACATTAAATTCGTCCTTGTAGTTCCCAAGATATCGGGGATCTTGTATTTTGGGCACGATTCCTTTCGGCTTCGGACTGAAAATTTCTAAGTCGATGGTCCTTAGATGACCCCATAATCCTTGAATGCCAATCGATAGAGTAGGTCCTTACGATCCTAACGCACAAGGTCCTTTGAAAATCTGCAAGGATATGGCTGAATGGGAGCTACTATAAACCCGTTCCGTTCATTTGTGCAGAAATTCAAAATATTTGTTGCATACTCTTGGGCTGCTGATCTTACAAGCTGCTGAGCTACAAAACCTTGCGGCATATTATTAGCTATAACTTGGCCAAATCCTTAAGGATTTCAAAAACCCATACATTTCTGTACTCGTGGGAATCAGGACTATCGATTGGCATTCAAGGATTTCCAGGATTTCACCGAAAAAAACACTTCACTTTTTTGCAAGGGGGTAGGTCAGCAAAATTGATCAAAAATCACAAGATCGCCTGTAACTCGGTCATTTCAAGGACGATTTTGATGTCCTTTGGCAAAAAGATAGGACTTATCCTGTCAAATCCGAATATATAACCCAAAGGACGAATATCCTTACAGGAGCTGAGAAATAAGGACTTTTCTGTATACACAAAAGTAGCGATATCTCGGCCGCATCCTTGAATATCCTGACGAGTCCTGTGTCAGACAACTTGGCATTATCAAGACTACCAACTGGCAAAAGGACATTAAATTCGTCCTTGTAGTTCCCAAGATATCGGGGATCTTGTATTTTGGGCACGATTCCTTTCGCCTTCGGACTGAAAATTTCTAAGTCGATGGTCCTTAGATGACCCCATAATCCTTGAATGCCAATCGATAGAGTAGGTCCTTACGATCCTAACGCACAAGGTCCTTTGAAAATCTGCAAGGATATGGCTGAATGGGAGCTACTACAAACCCGTTCCGTTCATTTGTGCAGAAATTCAAAATATTTGTTGCATACTCTTGGGCTGCTGATCTTACAAGCTGCTGAGCAACAAATCCTTGCGGCATATTATTAGCTATAACTTGGCCAAATCCTTAAGGATTTCGAAAACCCATACATTTGTGTACTCGTAGGAATCAGGACTATCGATTGGCATTCAAGGATTTCCAGGATTTCACCGAAAAAAACACTTCACTTTTTTGCAAGGGGGTAGGTCAGCAAAATTGATCAAAAATCACAAGATCGCCTGTAACTCGGTCATTTCAAGGACGATTTTGATGTCCTTTGGCAAAAAGATAGGACTTATCCTGTCAAATCCGAATATATAACCCAAAGGACGAATATCCTTACAGGAGCTGAGAAATAAGGACTTTTCTGTATACACAAAAGTAGCGATATCTCGGCCGCATCCTTGAATATCCTGACGAGTCCTGTGTCAGACAACTTGGCATTATCAAGACTACCAACTGGCAAAAGGACATTAAATTCGTCCTTGTAGTTCCCAAGATATCGGGGATATTGTATTTTGGGCACGATTCCTTTCGGCTTCGGACTGAAAATTTCTAAGTCGATGGTCCTTAGATGACCCCATAATCCTTGAATGCCAATCGATAGAGTAGGTCCTTACGATCCTAACGCACAAGGTCCTTTGAAAATCTGCAAGGATATGGCTGAATGGGAGCTACTACAAACCCGTTCCGTTCATTTGTGCAGAAATTCAAAATATTTGTTGCATACTCTTGGGCTGCTGATCTTACAAGCTGCTGAGCAACAAATCCTTGTGGCATATTATTAGCTACATCTTGGCCAAATCCTTAAGGATTTCGAAAACCCATACATTTGTGTACTCGTAGGAATCAGGACTATCGATTGGCATTCAAGGATTTCCAGGATTTCACCGAAAAAAACACTTCACTTTTTTGCAAGGGGGTAGGTCAGCAAAATTGATCAAAAATCACAAGATCGCCTGTAACTCGGTCATTTCAAGGACGATTTTGATGTCCTTTGGCAAAAAGATAGGACTTATCCTGTCAAATCCGAATATATAACCCAAAGGACGAATATCCTTACAGGAGCTGAGAAATAAGGACTTTTCTGTATACACAAAAGTAGCGATATCTCGGCCGCATCCTTGAATATCCTGACGAGTCCTGTGTCAGACAACTTGGCATTATCAAGACTACCAACTGGCAAAAGGACATTAAATTCGTCCTTGTAGTTCCCAAGATATCGGGGATCTTGTATTTTGGGCACGATTCCTTTCGGCTTCGGACTGAAAATTTCTAAGTCGATGGTCCTTAGATGACCCCATAATCCTTGAATGCCAATCGATAGAGTAGGTCCTTACGATCCTAACGCACAAGGTCCTTTGAAAATCTGCAAGGATATGGCTGAATGGGAGCTACTACAAACCCGTTCCGTTCATTTGTGCAGAAATTCAAAATATTTGTTGCATACTCTTGGGCTGCTGATCTTACAAGCTGCTGAGCTACAAAACCTTGCGGCATATTATTAGCTATAACTTGGCCAAATCCTTAAGGATTTCGAAAACCCATACATTTGTGTACTCGTAGGAATCAGGACTATCGATTGGCATTCAAGGATTTCCAGGATTTCACCGAAAAAAACACTTCACTTTTTTGCAAGGGGGTAGGTCAGCAAAATTGATCAAAAATCACAAGATCGCCTGTAACTCGGTCATTTCAAGGACGATTTTGATGTCCTTTGGCAAAAAGATAGGACTTATCCTGTCAAATCCGAATATATAACCCAAAGGACGAATATCCTTACAGGAGCTGAGAAATAAGGACTTTTCTGTATACACAAAAGTAGCGATATCTCGGCCGCATCCTTGAATATCCTGACGAGTCCTGTGTCAGACAACTTGGCATTATCAAGACTACCAACTGGCAAAAGGACATTAAATTCGTCCTTGTAGTTCCCAAGATATCGGGGATCTTGTATTTTGGGCACGATTCCTTTCGCCTTCGGACTGAAAATTTCTAAGTCGATGGTCCTTAGATGACCCCATAATCCTTGAATGCCAATCGATAGAGTAGGTCCTTACGATCCTAACGCACAAGGTCCTTTGAAAATCTGCAAGGATATGGCTGAATGGGAGCTACTACAAACCCGTTCCGTTCATTTGTGCAGAAATTCAAAATATTTGTTGCATACTCTTGGGCTGCTGATCTTACAAGCTGCTGAGCAACAAATCCTTGCGGCATATTATTAGCTATAACTTGGCCAAATCCTTAAGGATTTCGAAAACCCATACATTTGTGTACTCGTAGGAATCAGGACTATCGATTGGCATTCAAGGATTTCCAGGATTTCACCGAAAAAAACACTTCACTTTTTTGCAAGGGGGTAGGTCAGCAAAATTGATCAAAAATCACAAGATCGCCTGTAACTCGGTCATTTCAAGGACGATTTTGATGTCCTTTGGCAAAAAGATAGGACTTATCCTGTCAAATCCGAATATATAACCCAAAGGACGAATATCCTTACAGGAGCTGAGAAATAAGGACTTTTCTGTATACACAAAAGTAGCGATATCTCGGCCGCATCCTTGAATATCCTGACGAGTCCTGTGTCAGACAACTTGGCATTATCAAGACTACCAACTGGCAAAAGGACATTAAATTCGTCCTTGTAGTTCCCAAGATATCGGGGATATTGTATTTTGGGCACGATTCCTTTCGGCTTCGGACTGAAAATTTCTAAGTCGATGGTCCTTAGATGACCCCATAATCCTTGAATGCCAATCGATAGAGTAGGTCCTTACGATCCTAACGCACAAGGTCCTTTGAAAATCTGCAAGGATATGGCTGAATGGGAGCTACTACAAACCCGTTCCGTTCATTTGTGCAGAAATTCAAAATATTTGTTGCATACTCTTGGGCTGCTGATCTTACAAGCTGCTGAGCAACAAATCCTTGTGGCATATTATTAGCTACATCTTGGCCAAATCCTTAAGGATTTCGAAAACCCATACATTTGTGTACTCGTAGGAATCAGGACTATCGATTGGCATTCAAGGATTTCCAGGATTTCACCGAAAAAAACACTTCACTTTTTTGCAAGGGGGTAGGTCAGCAAAATTGATCAAAAATCACAAGATCGCCTGTAACTCGGTCATTTCAAGGACGATTTTGATGTCCTTTGGCAAAAAGATAGGACTTATCCTGTCAAATCCGAATATATAACCCAAAGGACGAATATCCTTACAGGAGCTGAGAAATAAGGACTTTTCTGTATACACAAAAGTAGCGATATCTCGGCCGCATCCTTGAATATCCTGACGAGTCCTGTGTCAGACAACTTGGCATTATCAAGACTACCAACTGGCAAAAGGACATTAAATTCGTCCTTGTAGTTCCCAAGATATCGGGGATCTTGTATTTTGGGCACGATTCCTTTCGGCTTCGGACTGAAAATTTCTAAGTCGATGGTCCTTAGATGACCCCATAATCCTTGAATGCCAATCGATAGAGTAGGTCCTTACGATCCTAACGCACAAGGTCCTTTGAAAATCTGCAAGGATATGGCTGAATGGGAGCTACTACAAACCCGTTCCGTTCATTTGTGCAGAAATTCAAAATATTTGTTGCATACTCTTGGGCTGCTGATCTTACAAGCTGCTGAGCTACAAAACCTTGCGGCATATTATTAGCTATAACTTGGCCAAATCCTTAAGGATTTCGAAAACCCATACATTTGTGTACTCGTAGGAATCAGGACTATCGATTGGCATTCAAGGATTTCCAGGATTTCACCGAAAAAAACACTTCACTTTTTTGCAAGGGGGTAGGTCAGCAAAATTGATCAAAAATCACAAGATCGCCTGTAACTCGGTCATTTCAAGGACGATTTTGATGTCCTTTGGCAAAAAGATAGGACTTATCCTGTCAAATCCGAATATATAACCCAAAGGACGAATATCCTTACAGGAGCTGAGAAATAAGGACTTTTCTGTATACACAAAAGTAGCGATATCTCGGCCGCATCCTTGAATATCCTGACGAGTCCTGTGTCAGACAACTTGGCATTATCAAGACTACCAACTGGCAAAAGGACATTAAATTCGTCCTTGTAGTTCCCAAGATATCGGGGATCTTGTATTTTGGGCACGATTCCTTTCGCCTTCGGACTGAAAATTTCTAAGTCGATGGTCCTTAGATGACCCCATAATCCTTGAATGCCAATCGATAGAGTAGGTCCTTACGATCCTAACGCACAAGGTCCTTTGAAAATCTGCAAGGATATGGCTGAATGGGAGCTACTACAAACCCGTTCCGTTCATTTGTGCAGAAATTCAAAATATTTGTTGCATACTCTTGGGCTGCTGATCTTACAAGCTGCTGAGCAACAAATCCTTGCGGCATATTATTAGCTATAACTTGGCCAAATCCTTAAGGATTTCGAAAACCCATACATTTGTGTACTCGTAGGAATCAGGACTATCGATTGGCATTCAAGGATTTCCAGGATTTCACCGAAAAAAACACTTCACTTTTTTGCAAGGGGGTAGGTCAGCAAAATTGATCAAAAATCACAAGATCGCCTGTAACTCGGTCATTTCAAGGACGATTTTGATGTCCTTTGGCAAAAAGATAGGACTTATCCTGTCAAATCCGAATATATAACCCAAAGGACGAATATCCTTACAGGAGCTGAGAAATAAGGACTTTTCTGTATACACAAAAGTAGCGATATCTCGGCCGCATCCTTGAATATCCTGACGAGTCCTGTGTCAGACAACTTGGCATTATCAAGACTACCAACTGGCAAAAGGACATTAAATTCGTCCTTGTAGTTCCCAAGATATCGGGGATCTTGTATTTTGGGCACGATTCCTTTCGGCTTCGGACTGAAAATTTCTAAGTCGATGGTCCTTAGATGACCCCATAATCCTTGAATGCCAATCGATAGAGTAGGTCCTTACGATCCTAACGCACAAGGTCCTTTGAAAATCTGCAAGGATATGGCTGAATGGGAGCTACTACAAACCCGTTCCGTTCATTTGTGCAGAAATTCAAAATATTTGTTGCATACTCTTGGGCTGCTGATCTTACAAGCTGCTGAGCAACAAATCCTTGCGGCATATTATTAGCTATAACTTGGCCAAATCCTTAAGGATTTCGAAAACCCATACATTTGTGTACTCGTAGGAATCAGGACTATCGATTGGCATTCAAGGATTTCCAGGATTTCACCGAAAAAAACACTTCACTTTTTTGCAAGGGGGTAGGTCAGCAAAATTGATCAAAAATCACAAGATCGCCTGTAACTCGGTCATTTCAAGGACGATTTTGATGTCCTTTGGCAAAAAGATAGGACTTATCCTGTCAAATCCGAATATATAACCCAAAGGACGAATATCCTTACAGGAGCTGAGAAATAAGGACTTTTCTGTATACACAAAAGTAGCGATATCTCGGCCGCATCCTTGAATATCCTGACGAGTCCTGTGTCAGACAACTTGGCATTATCAAGACTACCAACTGGCAAAAGGACATTAAATTCGTCCTTGTAGTTCCCAAGATATCGGGGATATTGTATTTTGGGCACGATTCCTTTCGGCTTCGGACTGAAAATTTCTAAGTCGATGGTCCTTAGATGACCCCATAATCCTTGAATGCCAATCGATAGAGTAGGTCCTTACGATCCTAACGCACAAGGTCCTTTGAAAATCTGCAAGGATATGGCTGAATGGGAGCTACTACAAACCCGTTCCGTTCATTTGTGCAGAAATTCAAAATATTTGTTGCATACTCTTGGGCTGCTGATCTTACAAGCTGCTGAGCAACAAATCCTTGTGGCATATTATTAGCTACATCTTGGCCAAATCCTTAAGGATTTCGAAAACCCATACATTTGTGTACTCGTAGGAATCAGGACTATCGATTGGCATTCAAGGATTTCCAGGATTTCACCGAAAAAAACACTTCACTTTTTTGCAAGGGGGTAGGTCAGCAAAATTGATCAAAAATCACAAGATCGCCTGTAACTCGGTCATTTCAAGGACGATTTTGATGTCCTTTGGCAAAAAGATAGGACTTATCCTGTCAAATCCGAATATATAACCCAAAGGACGAATATCCTTACAGGAGCTGAGAAATAAGGACTTTTCTGTATACACAAAAGTAGCGATATCTCGGCCGCATCCTTGAATATCCTGACGAGTCCTGTGTCAGACAACTTGGCATTATCAAGACTACCAACTGGCAAAAGGACATTAAATTCGTCCTTGTAGTTCCCAAGATATCGGGGATCTTGTATTTTGGGCACGATTCCTTTCGGCTTCGGACTGAAAATTTCTAAGTCGATGGTCCTTAGATGACCCCATAATCCTTGAATGCCAATCGATAGAGTAGGTCCTTACGATCCTAACGCACAAGGTCCTTTGAAAATCTGCAAGGATATGGCTGAATGGGAGCTACTACAAACCCGTTCCGTTCATTTGTGCAGAAATTCAAAATATTTGTTGCATACTCTTGGGCTGCTGATCTTACAAGCTGCTGAGCTACAAAACCTTGCGGCATATTATTAGCTATAACTTGGCCAAATCCTTAAGGATTTCAAAAACCCATACATTTCTGTACTCGTGGGAATCAGGACTATCGATTGGCATTCAAGGATTTCCAGGATTTCACCGAAAAAAACACTTCACTTTTTTGCAAGGGGGTAGGTCAGCAAAATTGATCAAAAATCACAAGATCGCCTGTAACTCGGTCATTTCAAGGACGATTTTGATGTCCTTTGGCAAAAAGATAGGACTTATCCTGTCAAATCCGAATATAATCAACCCAAAGGACGAATATCCTTACAGGAGCTGAGAAATAAGGACTTTTCTGTATACACAAAAGTAGCGATATCTCGGCCGCATCCTTGAATATCCTGACGAGTCCTGTGTCAGACAACTTGGCATTATCAAGACTACCAACTGGCAAAAGGACATTAAATTCGTCCTTGTAGTTCCCAAGATATCGGGGATCTTGTATTTTGGGCACGATTCCTTTCGCCTTCGGACTGAAAATTTCTAAGTCGATGGTCCTTAGATGACCCCATAATCCTTGAATGCCAATCGATAGAGTAGGTCCTTACGATCCTAACGCACAAGGTCCTTTGAAAATCTGCAAGGATATGGCTGAATGGGAGCTACTACAAACCCGTTCCGTTCATTTGTGCAGAAATTCAAAATATTTGTTGCATACTCTTGGGCTGCTGATCTTACAAGCTGCTGAGCAACAAATCCTTGCGGCATATTATTAGCTATAACTTGGCCAAATCCTTAAGGATTTCGAAAACCCATACATTTCTGTACTCGTAGGAATCAGGACTATCGATTGGCATTCAAGGATTTCCAGGATTTCACCGAAAAAAACACTTCACTTTTTTGCAAGGGGGTAGGTCAGCAAAATTGATCAAAAATCACAAGATCGCCTGTAACTCGGTCATTTCAAGGACGATTTTGATGTCCTTTGGCAAAAAGATAGAGACTTATCCTGTCAAATCCGAATATATAACCCAAAGGACGAATATCCTTACAGGAGCTGAGAAATAAGGACTTTTCTGTATACACAAAAGTAGCGATATCTCGGCCGCATCCTTGAATATCCTGACGAGTCCTGTGTCAGACAACTTGGCATTATCAAGACTACCAACTGGCAAAAGGACATTAAATTCGTCCTTGTAGTTCCCAAGATATCGGGGATCTTGTATTTTGGGCACGATTCCTTTCGGCTTCGGACTGAAAATTTCTAAGTCGATGGTCCTTAGATGACCCCATAATCCTTGAATGCCAATCGATAGAGTAGGTCCTTACGATCCTAACGCACAAGGTCCTTTGAAAATCTGCAAGGATATGGCTGAATGGGAGCTACTACAAACCCGTTCCGTTCATTTGTGCAGAAATTCAAAATATTTGTTGCATACTCTTGGGCTGCTGATCTTACAAGCTGCTGAGCAACAAATCCTTGTGGCATATTATTAGCTATAACTTGGCCAAATCCTTAAGGATTTCGAAAACCCATACATTTGTGTACTCGTAGGAATCAGGACTATCGATTGGCATTCAAGGATTTCCAGGATTTCACCGAAAAAAACACTTCACTTTTTTGCAAGGGGGTAGGTCAGCAAAATTGATCAAAAATCACAAGATCGCCTGTAACTCGGTCATTTCAAGGACGATTTTGATGTCCTTTGGCAAAAAGATAGGACTTATCCTGTCAAATCCGAATATATAACCCAAAGGACGAATATCCTTACAGGAGCTGAGAAATAAGGACTTTTCTGTATACACAAAAGTAGCGATATCTCGGCCGCATCCTTGAATATCCTGACGAGTCCTGTGTCAGACAACTTGGCATTATCAAGACTACCAACTGGCAAAAGGACATTAAATTCGTCCTTGTAGTTCCCAAGATATCGGGGATCTTGTATTTTGGGCACGATTCCTTTCGGCTTCGGACTGAAAATTTCCAAGTCGATGGTCCTTAGATGACCCCATAATCCTTGAATGCCAATCGATAGAGTAGGTCCTTACGATCCTAACGCACAAGGTCCTTTGAAAATCTGCAAGGATATGGCTGAATGGGAGCTACTACAAACCCGTTCCGTTCATTTGTGCAGAAATTCAAAATATTTGTTGCATACTCTTGGGCTGCTGATCTTACAAGCTGCTGAGCAACAAAACCTTGCGGCATATTATTAGCTATAACTTGGCCAAATCCTTAAGGATTTCGAAAACCCATACATTTGTGTACTCGTAGGAATCAGGACTATCGATTGGCATTCAAGGATTTCCAGGATTTCACCGAAAAAAACACTTCACTTTTTTGCAAGGGGGTAGGTCAGCAAAATGGATCAAAAATCACAAGATCGCCTGTAACTCGGTCATTTCAAGGACGATTTCGATGTCCTTTGGCAAAAAGATAGAGACTTGTCATGTCAAATCCGAATATAATCAACCCAAAGGACGAATATCCTTACAGGAGCTGAGAAATAAGGACTTTTCTGTATACACAAAAGTAGCGATATCTCGGCCGCATCCTTGAATATCCTGACGAGTCCTGTGTCAGACAACTTGGCATTATCAAGACTACCAACTGGCAAAAGGACATTAAATTCGTCCTTGTAGTTCCCAAGATATCGGGGATCTTGTATTTTGGGCACGATTCCTTTCGGCTTCGGACTGAAAATTTCTAAGTCGATGGTCCTTAGATGACCCCATAATCCTTGAATGCCAATCGATAGAGTAGGTCCTTACGATCCTAACGCACAAGGTCCTTTGAAAATCTGTAAGGATATGGCTGAATGGGAGCTACTACAAACCCGTTCCGTTCATTTGTGCAGAAATTCAAAATATTTGTTGCATACTCTTGGGCTGCTGATCTTACAAGCTGCTGAGCTACAAAACCTTGCGGCATATTATTAGCTATAACTTGGCCAAATCCTTAAGGATTTCAAAAACCCATACATTTCTGTACTCGTGGGAATCAGGACTATCGATTGGCATTCAAGGATTTCCAGGATTTCACCGAAAAAAACACTTCACTTTTTTGCAAGGGGGGTAGGTCAGCAAAAATGATCAAAAATCACAAGATCGCCTGTAACTCGGTCATTTCAAGGACGATTTCGATGTCCTTTGGCAAAAAGATAGGACTTCATCCTGTCAAATCCGAATATAACCAACCCAAAGGACGAATATCCTTACAGGAGCTGAGAAATAAGGACTTTTCTGTATACACAAAAGTAGCGATATCTCGGCCGCATCCTTGAATATCCTGACAAGTCCTGTGTCAGACAACTTGGCATTATCAAGACTACCAACTGGCAAAAGGACATTAAATTCGTCCTTGTAGTTCCCAAGATATCGGGGATCTTGTATTTTGGGCACGATTCCTTTCGCCTTCGGACTGAAAATTTCTAAGTCGATGGTCCTTAGATGACCCCATAATCCTTGAATGCCAATCGATAGAGTAGGTCCTTACGATCCTAACGCACAAGGTCCTTTGAAAATCTGCAAGGATATGGCTGAATGGGAGCTACTACAAACCCGTTCCGTTCATTTGTGCAGAAATTCAAAATATTTGTTGCATACTCTTGGGCTGCTGATCTTACAAGCTGCTGAGCAACAAAACCTTGCGGCATATTATTAGCTATAACTTGGCCAAATCCTTAAGGATTTCGAAAACCCATACATTTCTGTACTCGTAGGAATCAGGACTATCGATTGGCATTCAAGGATTTCCAGGATTTCACCGAAAAAAACACTTCACTTTTTTGCAAGGGGGTAGGTCAGCAAAAATTGATCAAAAATCACAAGATCGCCTGTAACTCGGTCATTTCAAGGACGATTTTGATGTCCTTTGGCAAAAAGATAGGACTTATCCTGTCAAATCCGAATATATAACCCAAAGGACGAATATCCTTACAGGAGCTGAGAAATAAGGACTTTTCTGTATACACAAAAGTAGCGATATCTCGGCCGCATCCTTGAATATCCTGACGAGTCCTGTGTCAGACAACTTGGCATTATCAAGACTACCAACTGGCAAAAGGACATTAAATTCGTCCTTGTAGTTCCCAAGATATCGGGGATCTTGTATTTTGGGCACGATTCCTTTCGCCTTCGGACTGAAAATTTCTAAGTCGATGGTCCTTAGATGACCCCATAATCCTTGAATGCCAATCGATAGAGTAGGTCCTTACGATCCTAACGCACAAGGTCCTTTGAAAATCTGCAAGGATATGGCTGAATGGGAGCTACTACAAACCCATTCCGTTCATTTGTGCAGAAATTCAAAATATTTGTGGCATACTTTTGGGCTGCTGATCTTACAAGCTGCTGAGCAACAAAACCTTACCAGGATATCAATAGCTATAACTTGGCCAAATCCCTTAAGGATTTCGAAAACCCATACATTTCTGTACTCGTAGGAATCAGGTCTCTCGATTGCCATTCAAGGATTTCCAGGATTTCACCGAAAAAAACACTTCACTTTTTTACTAGGGGGTGGGTCAGCAAAAAGGATCAAAAAATCACAAGATCGCCTGTCGCTCGGTCATTTCAAGGACGATTTCGATGTCCTTTGGCAAAAAAGATAGAGCACTTCATCCTCAAATCCGAATATAATCAACCCAAAGGACTAAGATCCTTACAGGAGCTGAGAAATAAGGACTTTGCTGTATACAGAAAAGTAGCGATATCTCGGCCGTATCCTTGAGTATCCTGACGAATCCTGTGTCAGACAACTTGGCATTCTCAAGGCTACCAACTGGCAAAAGGACATTAAATTCGTCCTTGTAGTTCCCAAGATATCGAGGATCTCGTATTTTGGGCACGATTCTTTGCGCCCTCGGACTGAAAATTTCTAAGTCGATGGTCCTTAGATGACCCCATAATCCTTGAATGCCAATCGATACAGTGGGTCATTACAGTCCTAACGCACAAGGTCCTGTTAAAATCTGCAAGGCTATGGCTGAATGGAAACTTCTGCGAGCCCATTCCGTTCGTCTGTGCAGAAACTCAAAATATTTGTTGTATACTTTTGGGCTGCTGATCTTACAAGCTGCTGAGCAACAAAACCTTGCAGGATATTATTAGCTATAACTTGGCCAAATCATTAAGGATTTCGAAAACCCATACATTTCTGTACTCGTAGGAATCAGGACTATCGATTGCCATTCAAGGATTTCCAGGATTTCACCGAAAAAAACACTTCACTTTAACTCTAGAGGGTAGGTCAGCAAAAAAAGGATCTAAAATCACAAGATCGCCTGTAACTTGGTCATTTCAAGGACGATTTCGATGTCCTTTGGCCAAAAGATAGAGCACTTCATCCCAAATCCGAATATAATCAACAAAGGACTAAGATCCTTAAAGGAGCTGAGAAATAAGGACTTTGCTGTATACAGAAGAAAATTAGCGATATCTCGGCCGTATCCTTGCGTATCCTGACGAATCCTGTGTCAGACAACTTGGCATTCTCAGGGCTACCAACTGGCCAAAGGACATTAAATTCGTCCTTGTAGTTCCCAAGATATCGAGGATCTTGTATTTTGGGCACGATTCCTTGCGCCCTCGGACTGAAATTTACAAGTCGATGGTCCTTAGATGACCCCATAATCCTTGAATGCCAATCGATAGAGTAGGTCCTTACGATCCTAACGCACAAGGTCCTGTTAAAATCTGCAAGGATATGGCTGAATGGGAGCTACTACAAGCCCATTCCGTTCATTTGTGCAGAAATTCAAAATATTTGCTGTATACTTTTGGGCTGCTGATCTTACAAGCTGCTGAGCAACAAAACCTTGCAGGATATTATTAGCTATAACTTGGCCAAATCCATAAGGATTTCCAAAAACCATACATTTCTGCACTCGTAGGAATCAGGACTATCGATTGCCATTCAAGGATTTTTCCAGGATTTCACCGAAAAAAACACTTCACTTTTTTACTAGGGGGTAGGTCAGCAAAAAGGATCTAAAATCACAAGATCGCCTGTAACTCGGTCATTTCAAGGACGATTTTCAAATCATCGCTGGCCAAAAGATAGAGCACTTCATCCCAAATCCGAATATAATCAACAAAGGACTGAAATCATCAAGGGAGCTGAGAAATAAGGACTTTGCTGTATACAGAAAATTAGCGATATCTCGGCCGTATCCTTGCGTATCCTGACGAATCCTGTGTCAGACAACTTGGCATTCTCAGGGCTACCAACTGGCCAAAGGACATTAAATTCGTCCTTGTAGTTCCCAAGATATCGAGGATCTTGTATTTTGGGCACGATTCCTTGCGCCCTCGGACTGAAAATTTACAAGTCGATGGTCCTTAGATGACCCCATAATCCTTGAATGCCAATCGATAGAGTAGGTCCTTACGATCCTAACGCACAAGGTCCTGTTAAAATCTGCAAGGATATGGCTGAATGGGAGCTACTACAAGCCCATTCCGTTCATTTGTGCAGAAATTCAAAATATTTGTTGTATACTCTTGGGCTGCTGATCTTACAAGCTGCTGAGCAACAAAACCTTGCAGGATATTATTAGCTATAACTTGGCCAAATCCTTAAGGATTTCGAAAACCCATACATTTCTGTACTCGTAGGAATCAGGACTATCGATTGCCATTCAAGGATTTCCAGGATTTCACCGAAAAAAACACTTCACTTTTTTGCTAGGGGGTAGGTCAGCAAAAAGGATCTAAAATCACAAGATCGCCTGTAACTCGGTCATTTCAAGGACGATTTCGATGTCCTTTGGCCAAAAGATAGAGCACTTCATCCCAAATCCGAATATAATCAACAAAGGACTAAGATCCTTAAAGGAGCTGAGAAATAAGGACTTTGCTGTATACAGAAAATTAGCGATATCTCGGCCGTATCCTTGCGTATCCTGACGAATCCTGTGTCAGACAACTTGGCATTCTCAGGGCTACCAACTGGCCAAAGGACATTAAATTCGTCCTTGTAGTTCCCAAGATATCGAGGATCTTGTATTTTGGGCACGATTCCTTGCGCCCTCGGACTGAAAATTTACAAGTCGATGGTCCTTAGATGACCCCATAATCCTTGAATGCCAATCGATAGAGTAGGTCCTTACGATCCTAACGCACAAGGTCCTGTTAAAATCTGCAAGGATATGGCTGAATGGGAGCTACTACAAGCCCATTCCGTTCATTTGTGCAGAAATTCAAAATATTTGTTGTATACTCTTGGGCTGCTGATCTTACAAGCTGCTGAGCAACAAAACCTTGCAGGATATTATTAGCTATAACTTGGCCAAATCCTTAAGGATTTCGAAAACCCATACATTTCTGTACTCGTAGGAATCAGGACTATCGATTGCCATTCAAGGATTTCCAGGATTTCACCGAAAAAAACACTTCACTTTTTTGCTAGGGGGTAGGTCAGCAAAAAGGATCTAAAATCACAAGATCGCCTGTAACTCGGTCATTTCAAGGACGATTTCGATGTCCTTTGGCCAAAAGATAGAGCACTTCATCCCAAATCCGAATATAATCAACAAAGGACTAAGATCCTTAAAGGAGCTGAGAAATAAGGACTTTGCTGTATACAGAAAATTAGCGATATCTCGGCCGTATCCTTGCGTATCCTGACGAATCCTGTGTCAGACAACTTGGCATTCTCAGGGCTACCAACTGGCCAAAGGACATTAAATTCGTCCTTGTAGTTCCCAAGATATCGAGGATCTTGTATTTTGGGCACGATTCCTTGCGCCCTCGGACTG
>JBAMCL010000736.1:0-18217 GCA_037075165.1 Hirtodrosophila histrioides | reverse complement strand
AAAAATATTGGTAAGTCCCATAGACGGACAAAGCGAACACGACGAGCACTAAAATGATCTTCATTGCACGCTTAAACAGGGTGTAGCGAGTTGGCTTAAAGCGAGGCTGTGAACGGAAGAAGAGAGAAAATGAATTGGATGAAAAGCTTACATTTTCCTATATAAGAACTTACCATAGGGTCATTTGGGCCCCAACTCAACTCATATCCCTCAGGGAAATCTTCGTCCACGTCATCGCAATATAACAGTTCGAATATATCATGACAGGGAGACCCAGGTATTGGAATAACTGCACCTCTTTTTACTCTGGAACGAAGCTCGGCACGTTCGTCTGAAGGATCCATTGTTGGTTTGTTACAATTTAAAATTAAGAAATATATATAGATTTCAAAGCGTTCTAAAATTAAATAGGTGTAGATAAGAGAGAGCACCTAAATGTTGGGAGAATCATAGCCTCCTGTGTACTATGAATATGAATCTACACACTTTATATACTGTACGTATAACATTCTCTTTAGATATTCTGTGAAGGAATCTGCGCAATCTCCAACATAAATGACTTGGAAAAATCATTTTAAAGTCAATTCAGAAATGGTCAGTTGAAAAGTCTCTCCGTCTTTGAATAGAGTACTTATTCCATCCTTTGCTTAATAATGTAATTGAACAAAAATAATAAATAATATCAAATGGGCAATGCGAAAACAGAAATTCATTGAGTCCCTTCGGAAAATATTTGTAGACTTCGTGAAGTGACTTCAAATTTGTGGATGTGAAAACAAACCGAAGTATACTAGCTTAAATTAGAAAAATAATATATATACATATATTCCAATTAAAATAATTAAAAACAATACTTGGAGGCGAAAACGTAAGCCAACTCTAAAACCCAAGAAGACCGTTTGATGAACCTTTAATTCACAGTGACGGTCTTCGACAGGCACAATTATACAAACTTCATCGATGTTAAATCCTCGTAAACAACTAATAAACACGTACAAAATCCGCTTTTAAATAATATATGCTCTTATATTTACTAAATTGTGTAAATATCGACAAAGTAAATTTTAAAAGAAAATAATTTCAGCACATTTGTCTGATTAATAAAAAGAAACAAAATAAATATAATGAGAAATCATCCATAAGGCTTGATTCTAAATATGTCGACGTATTAATAGCAACTTCATTAACTTTGCGCTAAAACTGGTTAGGAATTATAGGCAATATTCGAAAAAAAGACCAATTCATTATCTTTGTGGGTCAACTGAATGAGAATTATTGGCGTACAATATTGAATATTATATTTAATGCTTAAAACAACCTTTCTTGCTCATTGTAAAAATGTCTATATGTTTATTTATGTAACAGGAGGTAAGTCAGGAGGCACCCGACTGCTGAGTACTCTGTTCCCAGTCCTGTTTAAGTTGGTTATTTGTGGGTTCGGAATGGGGCGCGATCTTGACACTTCATATACATCAATCTGTGTACCAAGTTTGCTTACTCTAGCTCCAAGGCTAGCACGTGTATGAGAGATACATTCTTGAAATATCAGAATCGAACGCATTCCCAGTGGATCTTCAACGATTGTCTTCCCGAGGCAAGGGTGGATTTCCAGATACTCATTACAGGGATCGTAGAGGAGCAGATATTTATTTAACTAAAACCATAGGTTAAGTAATGGTTAAGTAGCAGATAGTCATTAGAGTGCCACTTAAAATAACTTTTAAAAGGCACTTTCACAAACTCCCCCCCGTTGCAACCAACAGCTGACTAATGACAAAGTTGTTGTGTCCTGTGAGCAAAGCAGAAACAAATCAAGGCGAGGACCCCGAAAACTTGACCGTGCTTAAAAACAAAGTTGCGCCAGTTCCAGGCAATATTTTTTGTCCCATTTGTTGTTGGTGTTGTTGTCATTGTTGCTGTTTTTGTCCATTTCACGGACGGCGCAAAAAATTCCGCTAAAGAAAGAAGAGAAAAAATGCAAAATGTTTTTAATGTGAACACTTTTAACACTAATGGTGCCGGAATATTTAATTTGGCCAACGACAAACGCTAGGACATGGCGGGGAATGGGGGAAGGGGAGCGGGTGACGGAGCGGCGCTGCAGGGTGGGTGGCTAAAAGGAACCGTTGAAAGCGACGGCCCGAAAGCACATTAAGAGCATAACAGCAGGGCAGGTGGTTGGCACAACCACCCGGGCAAAAGCACACCGCAAAACATGTCAAATGTGAACCAACCCCCACCCCGTCACCCACTGCCATTCTCCACCCTAGCCCCCCACCTCCCCTCCCATGTGCCATGCCTTGAACCACCCCCCTGCACTTACTCGCTGCGCTTTTGAGCTGGAGATGTTGGCGTAAATTTGTTAATTTGGCACCGATGACAACCAAACCAGGCAAAAAAAAAAAAGAAGGAAAAAACCCACCCAGCAACCACCCAACCACCCAACCACGTACCAGCAACAGGCAACAGTCCGTCCTCCTGCGCGGGCAGGGGGGAGAATGGGGCAACTGCTCGTTTGGGTTGTTTTCCAGCAAACACTTTTTGTTGTTGTTGTTGCTGTTGTTGTGCGCGTTGGTGTTGCGAGTTAAAATTGTTTTAATGCTGGGGCAAATTTATGCAAATTGCGCTCTTTTTGCATATTTAAAAAGCGAATACACGAGCACTTTGCCAAAGTAATTTGTTACATAATGGAGGCAGCTCCAGTTGCAGCTCCGGCTCGGAGATGCTGCCAGGACGAGAGATAGCAGGGCAGCGGGACGATGGGACGGCGAGACAGGAAGAGAACCGAGCGCCATGTTGGAAAAGTTTAATTTGCCATAAGTGCGCGCCATTTTGCAGCGTTTTCTGAACTTTTTAATGGAACCTACAAAAGCTGTCAACAAACAAAAACAAAATAAAACAAGTAAGAACGTTGCAGTCGGAAGTTCCCAGCTGCAGAATACTCTGTTTCCGGTATAGTATACTTTGGCTAATTGTGGGGTCGGAATGGCACATGAAATAAACCAATTTGTTGACTCTATCTGCCAGGTAGATTTTGCTCTTTTTCGGGGAGGGAGGTGTTGTTGGCAAACACCTTTTGAAGCAGATCTTTCAAGGAGATCAACGGTAGAGGGTATATCAAATTTGATGACTATAACTATAAAAATGTTGAAGATATTGCGGAAGATAGTGGGGAGTGAGTGCGATCTCGACACTATAGAAACTGAGGGTTTGGCACGAACCCAATATACTCTTTTTCCAAAAAATGTCTTGCTGGCAACAGAGTATAAACACACAAATAAAAAGAAAACCAAAATAGCCATCTATGGTGGGCTGCGAAGGGGTGGGGGCTTGAGGCACGTCACAGAATTATGCAAATGCCGTTTGGCTGTTAAAATATGTTAATGTCGTGCGCTCTCCTCTGCACTTTTGTACAGTACTCTCATAATTTGTTCATTTGTCAGTTTGTCAGTTTGCTTGGCTGCTTTTGATGCTTTTTACATTTTACCAATTGAGACCCGAAACACTTAACGAATGAAATATGTGAGCGGAACGAGCAAAGATCTGGCTCCAGTTGCAGTTCACTGGCAATTAACAACTGCACTTAAGACCAAGTAGACTGCTCTAGTCGAGCATACCCGACCACGAGACAGCTTGTACCCAGGTCTGAAAATTCCCATAACATTAAGCCTTAGCTGTCAAGCAGTTCAGCGGCAGTGCATGTAAGCAGAGCATTTCAGGTGCTTCTTGCGCTGTGGGATGGAGTTTCCAAAACTTGAATCAAACTTGAGCTGCACCCACTAGTATAAAGGAGTCTATATGCGGAAAATGGGGTCTATAATCAGTAAAACAAATGCTTAAGGACTTAGACGATCTCTATAGCTCTGTAGTATTTCAGAAAGTATATTTCTGAATAGCATAATTTCGTTTTTACAAAAAGTAAGGCTATCATTTGTAAATCACAAAGTGTTGCTTTGCTGTTAAAATATAATAAAAATAGTTTTAAGCAACTATTTCATGTTCAAATAAGTTACTAAAAAGCTGAAATATTATTTCTAATTTCTAGCACAATTTATGTAGAAAATACTTTCTGAACAGCAGAAATACATGTGCTTTTAATAGGCAACTTATTCCTGAATTTAACCATATATTTCACAAATTTGAAATTGATTCCAATAATATAGATATTATTTATTTATTAAGATTAACTGTAATACATTTCAAAATATATATAATTATAATTAACTATAAGAAAAGATCGCAAGCGTGAAGGTGTTCAGCTCAATATGGATGTTATTTCTTAGGCTTAGGCTATTTCTATATTTGGGCTATTTTTCAAATTCTAGGATATATATTTTTTGAAATGTAGCGCTTTTACGGACTGACAGGCATACAAACAGGGCCTAATCGACACTGGTCATGATGCTGATCAAGAATATATAGACTTTATAGAGCCCAAAAAGCCTCCGTCTTCCTGTTGGCTTAAGTATTTCTAAATGCATTTTATAGGTACATAGCATTATTTTAAATTTTGGTTTTTAATTGGCAGTATTTCAATAACAACAATAATTTAAAACAAGTAAGAACGTTCCCAGTCCTATATAATTTGGTTATTTGTAAGTTCGGAAAGATATGTGAAAAACACAGTAGTCTGTATGTCAAATTTGATGACTCTACCTGTACTGGTCTGGAAGATATAGGTTTTGCTCCCTTCGGGAACATAGTATAAAAAAAATAACGAATATGTAGTAAACCATAGTTAATAATAAACTTAAATCAGTTTAAATCAAGATTAATGTATTCCATCATCTCTTTGAGCAAAAAGAACTCTGAAAGAAAGTTCCACAATGCTTAAATTTTGAGGAGTTTCGTTTTTACGAACAAAAAGCATTAGATGAAATAAGATTAGCAATTATCAATGTGTCTTGTAGTAAGTATAGAAAACAAATTCAAGATATTTGTTATAAATCAGTTGACTTTATGTCGATCAATTATGGTCTCAGTATGTACATTGTTTATGGTATTTGATTTGATTTTAATACATTCACTCAATTTACAATCGATCGTTCATATGACAGTTGAATGTGGTCTGATTTTAATCAAAATTTAATCAACTTTCAATAATCATAATTTATCATTAAACTGGTGAGTTTTGTTGGGGTATCTGTAAAAACAATAATGTTGTTTATACAACAACGCAATTTTTTGCCAATCGCTCCAAAGGCAGGCTTATAATATAGTAATACGATCCGGCCAGTTCTGATATATGTGCTGCCTGCAACAAAGAGAGCGACTTGTGTCAAGTTTCATTTAGATAGCTTTAAAACTGATCTGCTGATCAAATATATACACACTTAATGGGGACGGGTATAAAAATAAGCAACACTTGGATTATCAATCATTTTGACTGGTCAAATCTGATTGAAGCGCAACCGACGACGTATACATCAATTAGTTAATTAAAACGATGATAAAAACACATCGCGCTTGATATATTAGTTTTAATTAAAATCACTGGCTGGCAACTTCACAAAAATGAGCAAAATAGTAAACATCACATCTAATAATAATAAAAAGCAATATAATTTAGCAAGACTCTACGCTGGCCAGTCAAAGCTCAACTTTCGAAAAACACCTACGCAGATGGGTGTGCAGATTGGATGGATGGATGGATGGATGGATGGATGGATGGATGGATGGTTGGATGAATGGATGGTTGAATATGGACGGCATAAATTGCCACGCCCCAGATACAAAGGCAAAGATGGTGGCAACGTGGGGAATAACAAAGCTGGGGAGTTCGAGTGACGCAAGGGGGGCAAGCTCAATGTCAGCATTAAAAGCAACGGGCAACAAAACTTGTCAACCTCTAACGATAATTGAGTCATAAACTTTATCTAATGACAATTTATGCCATTGAAAACAAAACCGAGAACGAGCTAAAAAACGCACTCGACACCGGAAAGATCGAGATATATATGAATACGAGGGTTATTAAGTGTGTAGTATATTCGAAAATACTCGTATATAAATTATATTCTTGCGGTTTTAAATCATAATTTCGAAATGCATAACAATAATAAAAATGGTGTCTCATTAGCAGTGCCGGGCATTACAACGAACCCGGAATAGTTGCCGTTATACCCGTAAGTCTATGTCCAAGCCTCTTGGGCACTATTACGGCTCCGGTCGTCATAATTTGTATGCGTCAATTACAGAAACCACAGCGCACTTCCAGACTGTAGTATAGTATAGTATAGTATAGTATAGTGTACGTATAGTTTCCTCTCTGCCGCTCTCCAAGCGTAAATTTCACCAAACAAAAATAAAACCCACACTAATTAACTTAAATTTCAATTAAAATGTCTTTTGTTATGTGATTTTTATGTGGTCGGGTCGCCCATTAGTTCATAGCCGTGGCGAACCGGAAACTTTTGTCACCCAAAAAATGCTAATGAATGCGCACGTCCGTCCCTCTACCACTCACCACGGACCCTCCGCACCGAAGTGTCACCGTACACCTATCGGAGTGCCTACCTATCCTCAACATACTTACATGTGTATATGGAGTGCTCGTTATATTCATTTCGTTTTATATCATTTCATTTGGTCCGGCGTTGTCTCGTGTTTATTTGTTAATTTTTGCTTTTTGGTTTTTTTTTTTGTTTTTTTATGAAAATTTCTTCATTAGCGCATAAATTAAGTTTAATTACATTTTAGTTGGCTTTATTTAAAGTCATCTGGCTCAACGACAACCACAAAGGAAAATTCAAATAGAAATAATAATCGCAGTTCACTGCAAAATGGCGCCCGAAACGGAAATGCGCTATGAAAAGTAACGTTTTCAATTACAACCATCTGACTAACCCAAACGAGCCACTACTACTACAAGCACTCTTGTTTTTTGTGGGATAAAAATTGCACAAACAACAAACCCAATAGATTTATATTTTTGCATCATCTCTTCGTGTCTATTTATGCCCATGCATCAGCCTATGCAACAGCCGTGGACCAACCGTGGGCCACCATGCATCGCCTATGCATCAGCCAAGGGCCAACTAGTGGCATTGACTTTGCTTTAGCCATTGAGAGCCTAGCTCAGGCTAGCCATGTGACCGTTGCAGTGTATTTCTCTGCACCAACATGGATTGACCCGTTAACTAGTCAGCGTGGGCTAGTCAGTGGACTAGCCTGGCGGGTCAGTGGCCCGCGTCAGAACTGCAGGGAAGAAAGTGTTCTGACAGGTGAACACATATACATACATATATAGCTTATTAAGAGTCAAACATATTCATAACCAAAGCTGTAAGCGAATTTTAAAGCAGTTTTTCTATTTTACCTTAATAATAACCCATAATCGAAGTATATAATGTAACTATATATATCAAAGAGTTCCTGACTGGCTGAAACATCATAGAACATAGAACATAGAACATAGAAAACATCATATATTTACCAGAGTTGCCAGAGTGTTAGATATAAAACCGCACAAATTTGAATGTGCTAATAATAGTTTGAAATAAAATGTGTATAACCCGTTTAATATAAATCTCGCGATTTATCGTTCTCTCGGCCCTAAAATTTTAAAGTGCGACTGAAATTGACATATTGGGTTTGTCTATCAGCTTTTGCCTATGATTTGCTATCGATCTACGGTAGATGGCGCGCATGTGGCGGTCGGTTGATATTTGTTAGTACCAACATCTAATAACTTTACCGCCATATATGGGACTTTTAAATTGAATTGCTGTCTGCTTACATAATGCGAGATGTGGGCTGGCGCTATTTTTTAACAATGGGAATAATTGTTTTACAAATTTCACTTGAATTAAGTACAGACTTTTGCCCACCCTTCCGCTATTTGCTGGATGTTAGTATTATTTCTCCAACTTCATTAACAATATTTTTAAGGACTATGCCCAGGTCAAATTCAAATGAGTGAGATTGTTTGTTTAGTCAGATCGGCCTCAAAGTCCTTGCCATAGCCCTTTACAAAAAATTATTAAGCATTTGACTTAACTATTTAGGAAAGTCTATTCCCACGGGAGGGAAAATTGTGATTCAATATTTTTGTGTATTTCTTACGGTTGACGATAGTCAAATTCAACATAATGCGTTTTAATCTAAATTTATGGCCGTGCAAGGGCGGGGTATTATCAGCCAGTTTTTTACTCTGTTCTCGAAGGAAAATGAGTATATTGGGTTTGCGAAATGTCCGTCTGTCCGTATGAACGCAATATTTTCCACACCCTTGAAGGTAGAGCAACAAAACTTAGTACAAATGTATACCCTCAATATATGAAGTGGCAATATCGGGTCTCTTTCCGAACCCACAAATAACCAACTTAAACAGAACTGGAAACAGAGTATCAGCAGTCGGGTGCCTCCTGACTTACCTCTTGTTACATAAATAAACGTACATAAATTTTTACAATGAACAAGAAAGATTGTGTTAAACATTAAATATAATATTCAATATTGTACGCCAATAATTCTCATTCAGTTGACCCACAAAGATAATGAATTCGTCTTTTTTTCACTTATTGCCTATAATTCCTAACCAGTTTTAGCGCAAAGTTATTGAAGTTGCTATTAATACGTCGACATATTTAGAATCAAGCCTTATGGATGATTTCTCATTATATTTATTTTGTTTCTTTTTATTAATCAGACAAATGTGCTGAAATTATTTTCTTTTAAAATTTACTTTGTCGATATTTACACAATTTAGTAAATATAAGAGCATATATTATTTAAAAGCGGATTTTCTACGTGTTTATTAGTTGTTTACGAGGATTTTCTAAAATAATGGATATTTTTGATAGCATTAACATCGATGAAGTTTGTGTATTTGTGCCTGTCGAAGTCCGTCACTGTGAATTAAAGGTTCATCAAACGGTCTTCTTGGGTTTTAGAGTTGGCTTACGTTTTCGCCTCCAAGTATTGTTTTTAATTATTTTAATTGGAATATATATATATTATTTTTCTTATTTAAGCTAGTATACTTCGATTTGTTTTCACATCCACAAATTTGAAGTCACTTCAAGAAGTCTACAAATATTTTCCGAAGGGACTCAACGAATTTCTGTTTTCGCATTGCCCATTTGATACAATATGCTTATTTTTGTTCAATTACATTATTAAGCAAAGGATGGAATACATATTCTATTGAAAAACGGAGAGACTTTTCAACTGACCATTTCTGAATTGACTTTAAAATGATTTTTCCAAGTCATTCATGTTGGAGATTGCGCAGATTCCTTCACAGAATATCTATAGAGAATATTATATATACAGTACATAAAGTGTGTAGATTCATATTCATAGTACACAGGAGGCTATGATTCTCCCAACATTTAGGTGCTCTCTCTTATCTACACCTATTTAATTTTAGAACGCTTTGAAATATATATATATATATTTCTTAATTTTAAATTGTAACAAACCAACAATGGATCCTTCGGACGAACGTGCCGAGCTTCGTTCCAGAGTAAAAAGAGGTGCAGTTATTCCAATACCTGGGTCTCCCTGTCATGATATATTCGAACTGTTATATTGCGATGACGTGGACGAAGATTTCCCTGAGGGATATGAGTTGAGTTGGGGCCCAAATGACCCTATGGTAAGTTCTTATATAGGATGTATAGAATGTAAGCTTTTCATGCAATTCATTTTCTCTCTTCTTCCGTTCACAGCCTCGCTTTAAGCCAACTCGCTACACCCTGTTTAAGCGTGCAATGAAGATCATTTTAGTGCTCGTCGTGTTCGCTTTGTCCGTCTATGGGACTTACCAATATTTTTTTGAATAAGCAACCATCAAAATCAGCCTTAAATGTTATGTTTTTCTTTTTGGCACAAAAAATAAATAAATTATAGCCTAAAAACTGCCCAAGAAAATGAAATATTTAGAATTGCCAACCCGGTTGCCAAAGCACATTGAGATCCAGCTTAAGTTGATATAATCGCTGTGATAACTCAATTTTCGAACGATGGTTCATACGGCAGCTATATAATAATGTGGTTCGATCGTGATAAAATTAAAAACTATATGAAGTATTTATAATAAAACTCGCAATTGCTGAGCTTGGACGTAAAATTTCGAACAGAAAATCAATTTTCTACCGATCGTATGAGATATAGTAAATTGACACCAAATTTGATCAGTCAATAAAAGAAATAATGAAATTTCGATTTGGTAAGTTTGGTAAAAATAACAAGTAAGAATGTTTGAATGCTGGAATGCTATTTTCCTGTACCCAGTTCAAGAGTATCCGATCGCATCTTCGTAAACTCACACACATACAAGCGACAGCATAGGCGAGAGCACAAGTGGCGGCTGTGCTGCTTCTTCCCCCCGCGCTGCAGTACTGAATCTTGTATGTTCAATAACTTCCGTGTTTATTATCCGATCGACTTGAAATTAAAACAGTCTTAATTTTTACCACCCCAAACCCCATTTCTTTATATATCAACAAAATTTTTTTCAACCGGGGGGGGGGGGGATATCTCGGATCCAAAATAAACCTGACCTGCGCCCGCTATACACGAACCTACATTCCGAATTTGGTGTCCTTAGCTCTTATAGTTGCTGAGATCGACGCGTTCATACATACGGACGGACATTGCCAAATTGAAATCCTTTTGATACTGATTAAGAATATATATACTTCATAGGGTCGGAGGTGTCTCCTTCTGACTGTTACATACATTTGCACAGATCCAGTGCCCCCTCTTCACCCATTTTATGGGTACAGGGAGTAATTATAGATGAAATGAGTTTCTTAAATACGGAATAAAGTATATATAGTAGCTTTGGCTACTAACTTATGGCGAGTTCCTGCATTTAGGGGCATTTTTTTTCTGATCGTCTGATGAGAAGGCATCGTACAGGATGTGTCGGGTGAGCGTTACAGTCGGTAATAGTCAGAGCCACCTTTTGTACCCCCCGTTAATCTAAGTACTCGTATATCCGAGCTTGATTGCGGCTAATTGGTAAGGAGCGTTAAATAGACGGCTGCAAACGGAACGGAAGGGAAGGGAAGAAAGCCAAACACTTGCAAATGATCACCGTCTAGAGTCGGTCCCGTCCTCCTGCTGCCCCCGATTCCAGGTCGGTGCATTGATCGAATGTTAATTTGAAAATAAATGAACGTTAATTATACGCTGTATTTGTGGCAGCGGCTACTTCCTTTCGGGTGTGAGAACTGATGCAGTGGATGCCCTTTGACCCGCTTACGCGTCTGACAAATCATGTCTGGCCTTTTGATGTTATCGCATTCATTAATGCAGGCGGGGAGGCGTGGCTGCGACGCCAGCTTAACATTTGTTGACAGCTGGTAGCACTTGAGGCCCGCTCTAACAAGGCCAAGACGGGCCTAGGCCCGTTCTTGTTTTCTTTTTTTGCGCAGACTCGGCTCGGCTCGGTGACAGCTGCCTGGCTGCGTCAGTGGCTCAGTGCATCCTGCCACGCACTTAGCCAGGGCACACACACGCCACACACGCACACACTCGCACACCTTTCACACCTCTCTCGGGACGAGGCCTGTAGGTGTGAAGCGGAATTTCCAGTGTGTGTCTGGGCCCGTCGCTTCGCCTTATCTAAATTGCTTTTCGAGTATCAATATTTTAGCTCAAGTGTAAATTATAACGCCCCGTCTGTATGCTGATGCTATATTCAGGATTTGTCGACGCGTCGGGGCCAAGTCCAAGTCCAAGTCGAAGCCGAAGTCGCAGTTTATTTAGTGCTAGGCCATAGATAAATCTAAAAGCCTTGGCGATCCAACAATCACCGTCACCAATTAACCGAGCCATTTTGAACGGCATAAATTACGCACGCCAACGTATTCATAATTCTATTTCCGGCACATTAACTCAACCCTGACAAACTATACTTATGCACATATATCCACCACACACACATTCCCATACCTGTGGCAATTCCCATTCCCATTCACAGGGGTCACTCTTTGACTCCAAGTTGCCCCCAGTTGAAGCCACAGCTTGGAGATTTGTCGCTGACACGCGATCCGAGTGGCCAACGGGATGTGCTTCATTAATTGGCGTCCAAGTCATAAAAATCTCTGGCTGTTGCTGTTTGCAGCATCCGAAAACCAAAAGTCAGGTAAAAGTTGTTAATAAAACGAAAACTAAACTAAATGAAAACAAAATACAAAATACAAAATACAAAATAAACCAGTATGAATACGATACCAAACAAAAAACGAGCTAAAACAGAGTCAAACTGAGCGCATTATAATCAGATTATGAGCACTAATGATCCTTTAATGATCGGCGTTTAGGTCTGGGCCTCCAGATTGGTTTTAAATTGAAAGCCAGACCCAGTCCAGTCATAAAACCAAATCAAATCAAATCAAATCAAATCGAATCGAAACGAATCAAGTCATATCAATTTTAACCGTATCGTATTTCCCGTGACTTCCACAAACTTTTCTTCAAATGTTGTGCTGAATGGGCAAAAAACTGTCAATAATTTGTATTACCTCTAAAGGAATTCTATATGTTGCTAAAATAGCCATGAATTGTAGTAAATATCACCACTCAATTGCAAATTATATGTATTCCTGAATAGTATCTTCTTATAATCAGAATACAGGTCTCGGAACAAAGCATACTCGAGCTAGTGATGTAAAAACATCGATGTTTTGTAGGGAAAACATCGAAGAACATCGATGTTTTGTATGGAAACATCGATGTTTTTAAATCACTAACTTGAGCCTGTTTTCTTATGTTTCTGATAAGGACAGTTAGGATCAATACCCCGAGTAGATCAATTTATATTCTCTGTTTGATGGTGGTATGTGGTAGCATAGAATTACAAGTAAGTTGGCAGGAGTGGTTAAAAGAGTGGCCAGATTGATAATTGAAATGTTAAACAACAATTGAGTATTCTGAATTTGTAATTTTGCTGCAAATTTTTAACTTTTGCTTGTCAGTTTAAGTTAGTACTCATATAAGCTAATGTGACTAACAGTTAAAGTGCATGGTACAAAGAAGAGGATAATTCTAATACTCTGTAAGAGTATTTTGGGAGGAAAGTCTCTGCTGTCAAAATCAATAGAATGTAAGATTTATTCACAACAAGAACTGAAGCATAGATTAATTAAGTGCTTCGAAATATTAGTAAGTAATTTGGGAATTCTCTGACATCTCAGAGGATCAATTTAGAAATGAGAAATGTTATCAAAGGGGTCGTCCACTTATTACGTAATACCCTCCCTGCCCTTTTAAATACCCTCCCTCCCCATGTAATCAAGCATAATTATTTGGCTGACTTCCCCCTATGATTACGTAATCATCCAAAATTATTTTATGCACAGAAAAAATAAATTTTGCACACATTTAGCTATTTATATTTGAAACTTTTGCAAGAATATAAATATGTAAATAGCTTTTAATTTATCTGTCTTCAAATTGAGAGCTCTGCGTGTCACAAGGTTGACAAAGTAACTATTGTGTACGCTTGGTGAAAGGCTTTTAGATAGATTACGTAATTATGTATATATGACCCCTCCCATGTAATCAAGAGTAATCTATTGGCAGACCCCACTCCCTTGATGATTACGTAATAATAATTACGCAAAAATGAATCAATCTTGACTTCTTTATACCAAATTTCCAAGCTCTATCTTTAAGAGTGTGGAAAGAAATTGTGTTCATACGAACATACAGACATTTCGCAAACCCAATATACTCTTTATACCTTCGGGAACAGAGTATAAGAATTGAATTATCTTCATCTGAAAAGTAATACAAATTGACCATTCATAATGTATTACTAAGTAAATAGCTAGAAGCCCCAATAGTGAACCAAGTATCTACTCGTGTATATGAACTTGACTCCTTGAACTGCTCATGATATAATATCCCATGTGCGATAACATAACTCAGTTTCTCATTAACCCGTCTTCGCTTCCCATCCCCATCCCCATCCCCATCTCTTCCCGTTCTTGTTCTCTATTCTCAGACCTCACAGTTTTCATGTTCAATCAATGAAAACAGCGGACGCTGTGGGGCGCCTCAGGGGCATGCAACGGCGATGCGGCTACTGTAAATTGTTATTGTAGCCTGGCTAATTACCAACGCACACATGGAGAGAGCGCCAGTTCGGAGCGGGCTCTGACTAGGCCAGCTACCATTTCCGGTAAGCGCTTTTAGCCAATTCGTTTGCGGCCGAAAGGCGCGCAGGCGCGTTAATGAACTTTTAAGCGTTGCTACTGTGTGGCTAAGAAGCAAACGAATACAGGACGATGGCACAATGTGCGAGCGCTGCTCAGGTGGCTCAGGCTTGAGGGACAGGTGTAATTTAATTATGTGCAGCAGCAGGAGCAGCAGGAGCAGTAGCTGGAGCAAGGAGCGGGTGTCCTGGCCGCGTCCAATTTTAATGACACATAAAATTGGTCACTTATGTGCGCCGCAATGAAAACAAAACTGGCCAGGACATGACACAACAGGACATACGCACACACACAGCACTCCTAGTGCTGCACATGTTGTGCATGAAGCGTTTTCTGTGCCGTCATTGTCCTTGCTGGCACTCACACTCGCACTCGCGCTCGCACTCGGACTAGATAAACACAAACGTGTCCGTGTCCGTGTCGGAGTTGGAGTCCTGCTCTAAGGCCGAGTCCTTAAAAGCCGCTTAGCGCAATGCGCGCACCGCAGTAATGTGAACCTGTTACCGGTCAGCGACGCGGCCCTTTTATTTTTCGGTTCAGGTGTTTCCATTTCAGAGCTCGCTCTTCCGCTCGTCCGCTCGTCCTGTCCATTCGTCCTGTTTTTTCTCTGTGGCTACGCGACAGGCGTTAAAATCATGTATCGCTGACTCGTTTAATTACAGTTACACGTAACAGCGCGCCCGTCATCCATCGTTCTTCGAGACCCTCGAGTTAGCCCATTGTTTGGTTTTGGGTTTCATTTCTCGTTTGCGTTTTTCGATTTTCGGATCTCGATTCGGCTTACCTAGGCCACTTAAGTGGCCAACTGAAATGTTGACCAACGTATTTCCGTTTCAAATTATTGAGTGTGGTGCTTAACTAACTGTTATGTCCAGCTGACCATAATCCAAGCTCTTTCAACCAACCAGAGTCTGTTACGAGTATGTGTTGAGATTGAGATTCAGTTTTGGATTGGATCACGAATCTCTTTCATAATAGATTGTAAAATAGCCAAATACAAATGATGATATATATGATTATAAAGTAAGCGAATGGGGGTTTTAATACTCTGTTTCAAATACATTTTGATAAAGTGTATACTGGGTTAACCTCTGGTGTAACCTGGTATAACCTCAGTTTAAAAAGTGTCACCCATCCCACCAATTTGGCGGAATCTTCCACATTTTTAAAGCAAATCCCACCAAATTTGGTATGCAGACTAATATTGAGCTCCTTAACAGATCTTCCTCATGCAGACTACTGTTTCCTCGCGTCTCTTGCCGAACCCGTAAATAACCTAATTATATCCGACTTGGAACCGACTATTGTGCTTCAGTACTTCAGTTTTGGATAACAGTTTGCGGATTAAAACCCTTTAACCACGCCCTTTAACCCCGTTCAGTTAATATACGACAACTCTTACATGAGTATCATAAATGATGCCTTCAGTTTCTGCTAACAGATTTGAAAATATGTATCCTAATTATAATAATGATAGAAAAATACATAGGAATGCTCCAGTTGAGCATTATACGTACATATAGGGTTGCTCGCACTGAAAGAAAAATGATTTTTTAATATCTTCGGTGTTTATTACACGTACGATTGTAATTTATATTACTTTCTCAGAAGAGCGACAGAGAGAGTGAGTGAACTAAGACTCATACGTTCCAATTGGAGCCACATATCTGAAGTTGTGGTTGTAAATAGTAGTATTAATCGATCGAGGTATTATCCGAAATCAGAACATTGAAAATAAAGTTGTTTCCTAAGATTAAGAGAGTACAACATGAGGCAGTCAAGCTGGGAAAATGCAACGAGGTCTAGACAGGCCAAGTCACTTCTAGGAAGTAAAGTAATGCCAATGGCAAGGAATTCACTGAGGATACTCACTGGTCATTTGAGACTGATATTGTGAGCAGCAGGACACAAATATTCTGCGATCTCGCGGATGAATTCTCATAGGTAGATATAGGAACTCTTTCAGACTGATGAGCGAGGCTTAGGCATAGAAGGAGGTACAATAAGTCTAATAAAATAATAATGGTATGGAGCAAACTACCTGTCTGTTGACTCTGATCAAGATTATATACTTGACACAGTCGGATAGGCATCTCTCTGGCTGTTACATACATTTGTACAACTCAGTTTTCCTGAACCAAACATTTTTAAGAAAAACAAACGGTTCGATTAGTGTTTTGGTTGGGCTATTATTATGTGGACAACGTATCAGAGAAGGTACTCCTAGCTTGAACCGGTTCGATTCAAAACTGCTTTGTTTGCACTAGTATTTAGTAATGATATCCTCAGTTTACAAGCTCTCCAGAATATACCCCATCCCACTCAAGAATGACTCATATCATACAAATTTATATAGCTAGGGTCACCAAATTTGATATGTAGTATTCAGATGACCCCCTTAAGAGATTTGACTGAAAATATGGATGACAATCTCAGTCCTCCCCCCGAAAATAAGCAGACTCTCAAGCTTTCGCTATATTATTATAGCTGGAGTCACTAATTTTGATATGAGTACTACTGAATGATGTCCTGACAGATTTGAATAATAATATTAAAACAGCATATATTCAGAATTTCCCTACTTATTGAGCCGATGATCTAATCTAAACCTCTACCCTCCAACCAAGTGCGATATCTGCCAAACTACCAAGAATCTAACACTGGAATATTGGCATCAACACTAGCAAGTGCGCTAATGTGACCTATGCTCTGCGTGTGAGTCTCTGTCCTGGCGTCTACTTGCAGGGTCAGCAGTTGAAGCATCTTAGCAGCTACAAGTACTTGGGAGTCCACTTGGACAAACGTCTAACGTTTGCCAAGCATGTGTCCAGCATAATAGCGACTTTAAGGACCAGAATTAGCAAAATGAGATGGCTCCTGGCTAGTAAAAAGCTGTCTCTGGACAACAAAGTCAAATTGTACAAGACCTGCATTGCTCCTTCCTAGCGATATGACTTCCAAGTATATGGAATAACTGCGAAAACCCACCTGGAAAAAATCCGCATACTTCAAGCGAAAACCCTACGAATAATTTGTGCTGCTCCCTGGTACGTGAGGACTGCAAACATCGAAAAAGATCTGGGAGTGCCTAAAATTGGAGATGTCCTGCAAAATCAGTCTGCGCAGTACGTTCAGCGACTAGAAAATCACGTGAACCCCCTCGCACGGAGTCTCCTTAACCGCCGCAGCAGAAGACTAAAGCGACATCACCCAATAGACCTAGCAAGAAGACATTTATGATAATATTGTAAATATGTTTATATAACTTATTTAATAATTATCATTACCTAGCCTTTGACTAAGTTGTTTTTAGAATTTATCGCATAAGTTTAATTTAAGTTGTTGGAACTAATAACAGAATAATTAAATAATAAACAATTAAAACAAGTAAGAACGTTCTAGTCGAGTATACCCGACTACGAAACTCCCCTGTACCCAAGTCTAAAACTTCCAATCATATGTTCGTCTCTTACACATGCACGCACACATACATACACAAAGCCGCACACACGCGAGCCACAGCGTCCGCGAGGCGTTTTAAGTCGTGGCTGTGCTGCTTCCTCCCCCCCTCTCGCTCCAGTACTGAATCTTGTTCGTTGAATAACTTCCGTGCTTATAATTCGATCAACTTGAAATTAGCACAGTATATTAAGAGTGACCGAAGTAGTGTACATGCCAAATCCCAAAACGATATCTTTAAAACTGTGGCTGTAAAACGTTTTGATCGATTTGCGGGGGAACGGGGGGAGATATCTGAGATCGGAAACAAACTTGATCTGCGTATGGTATACAGGAACCTACATTCCAAATTTGGTGTCTCTAGCTCTTATAGTTGCTGAGATCGACGCGTTCATCCGGACAGACAGACAGACGGACAGACGGACAGACGGACAGACAGACGGACATGGCCAAATCGAAATCTCTTTTGATACTGATCAAGAATATATATACTTTATAGGGTCGGAGATGTCTCCTTCTGCCTGTTACATACTTTTGCACAAATCCAATACCCCCCTTTTACCCATTTTATGGGTACAGGGAGT
>JBAMCL010000735.1:0-10805 GCA_037075165.1 Hirtodrosophila histrioides | reverse complement strand
TATAGGTGGATATAGATGGATATAGATGGATATAGATGGATATAGATGAATATAGATGGAAATAGATGTATATCTCGCTTCAACGTGATTTGAAGGCTATTAAGCCCGTATTTTCACCGGGACCTGATGGAGTACCAGGCTGCGTGCTCAAGTACTGTGCTGAAGGTATTTTTAAGCCATTATATTTTCTTTTTAAATTGTCCGTGGAGTTGTGCTCTTTCCCCAATATTTGGAAAGAGTCATTTATTATTCCTCTCCATAAAAAAGGAAACAAGTCCAATGTTGAGAACTATAGAGGTATTTCTAAGCTGTCTGCTATTCCTAAGATTTTTGAGAAATTAATAACTTCTCAACTTCAACATTTATGTAGATCTATAATTTCACCCTGGCAGCATGGCTTTGTGAAATATAGATCTACTACCACTAACCTATTGGAATTCACTTCTCTTGTTATTAAAGGATTTCAATCTAAAATGCAAACAGATGTTATTTACACTGATTTCAGTAAGGCTTTTGACTCTGTTAATCATTCTCTTTTACTTCACAAACTGCATCTTCTGGGATTTCCAAATAACTTAATTCTTTGGATCTCCAACTATTTAACTCTTAGAACCCAAAAGGTTTATTTCAAAGGCTTAGTCTCTAAGTCTGTTCAAGTTACTTCCGGAGTACCACAAGGAAGTCATCTTGGCCCCTTATTATTTACTCTGTTCATCAATGACCTTCCTTCTGTTGTAAATTACTCTCGGGTGCTGATGTATGCCGATGATGTTAAACTTTGTCTGTCATCTACTGATTTCCTGTCTGGTCAAAGGTTGCAAACTGATCTTGACAGTTTTCAAGCCTGGTGTCGGGTAAATTTATTAAATCTTAATTGTGGCAAGTGTAACGTAATGTCCTTTTACAGGCGAATGCCCTTCTTCAACAATTATATTCTTAATGGTAAGCCCCTTGTTCGAATTGAGTCGGTTGATGATTTGGGTATCCTTTTAGATCCCAAACTTAAGTTTGACAAGCATATCTTTTCCACCGTTAATCGTGCCTTTGGTGTCCTGGGTTTCATTAAGCGTTGGTCGAAAGAATTTAACGATCCCTACATTACTAAAACTCTTTATACTTCCCTTGTGCGACCTATTCTTGAATATGGGTCTTGTATTTGGTGTCCCCAATACAGGATTCATCAGGATAGATTAGAATCGGTACAAAAACAATTTCTGCTCTTTGCACTCCGGGGTCTTAGCTGGAATCCTAATACTCGCTTACCTTCTTATCGTAGTAGACTCTTACTTATAAATCTGCCTTCTCTTTCTGATCGTAGAACCATGCTTGGTGTAATTTTCTTACATAAACTAATTCATGGGGAAATTGATTCTTCTGAATTAATCAGCCAAATTAGTTTTGCAGTTCCGATCAGAAGTTCTAGAAATTTTCTTCCTCTTTCTCTTCAAACTTGTAGTTCTAATTATGCTATTCATAACCCACTTCGAATCTTATGTTCTAACTATAACAATCTTTTCCATTTAGTAAGTAATGCTACTTCAATTTCTACACTTAGAACTTTACTCTTACGCTACTTATGTAATCCTTAGAGTCTTTTTGTATAATGGTATTTTTGTATTTAGTTTGTATTTTTATTGTCCGCGATCTTCCGCTACCGTACGTTATGCGGTGCGCCTCTCGGTCGGTTGGGCGGGAGGTGGGTTGCATTTATGCTTGGGTCCGCGCGTTAACAAGCCCGTGCTTGGTGTCGTTGGGCCACTTGTATGTACTGTTCGTTAGTACATCAACGTCCGAAAGAATATAGATGGATATAGATGGATATTGATGGATATAGATGGATATAGATGGACATAGATGGATATAGATGGATATAGATGGATATAGATGGATATAGATGGATATAATTGGATATAGGTTAATATAGATGGATATAGATGGATATAGATGGATATAGATGGATATAGATGGATATAGATGGATATAGATGGATATAGATGGATATAGATGGATATAATTGGATATAGGTGGATATAGATGGATATAGATGGATATAGATGGATATAGATGGATATAGATGGATATAGATGGATATATATGGATATAGATGGATATAGATGGATATAGACGCATATAGATGGATATAGATGGATATAGATGGATATAGATAGATATAGATGGATATATGTGGATATATTTGGATATATATGGATATAGATGGATATAGATGGATATAGATGGATATAGATGGATATAGATGGATATAGATGGATATAGATGGATATAGATGGATATAGTTGGATATAGATGGATATAGACGGATATAATTGGATATAGGTGGATATAGATGGATATAGATGGATATAGATGGATATAGATGGATATAGATGGATTAAGATGGATATAGATGGATATAGATGGATATAGATGGATATAGATGTATATAGATGGATATAGATGGATATAGATGGATATATATGGATATATATGGATATAGATGGATATAGATGGATATAGATGGATATAGATGGATATAGATGGATATAGATGGATATAGATGGATATAGATGGATATAGATGAATATAGATGGATATAGATGGATATAGATGGATATAGATGAATATAGATGGATATAGATGGATATAGATGGATATATATGGATATAGATGGATATAGATGGATATAGATGGATATAGATGGATATAGATGGATATAGATGGATATAGATGGATATAGATGGACATATATGGATATATATGGATATAGATGGATATAGATGGATATAGATAGATATAGATGAATATAAATCTATATAGATGGATATATATGGATATAGATGGATATAGATGGATATAGATGGATATAGATGGATATAATTGGATATAGGTGGATATAGATGGATATAGATGGATATAGATGGATATAGATGGATCTAGATGGATATAGATGGATAAAGATGGATATAGATGGATATAGATGGATATAGATGGATATATATGGATATATATGGATATAGATCGATATAGATGGATATAGATGGATATAGATGGATATAGATGGATATAGATGGATATAGATGGATATAGATGGATATAGATGGATATAGATGGATATAGATGGATATAGATGGATATAGATGTATATAGATGGATATAGATGGATATAGATCGATATAGATGGACATATATGGATATAGATGGATATAGATGGATATAGATGGATATAGATGGATATAGATAGATATAGATGGATATAGATGGATATATATGGATATAGATGGATATAGATGGATATAGATGGATATAGATGGATATAGATGGATATAGATGGACATATATAGATATATATGGATATAGATGGATATAGATGGATATAGATGGATATAGATGGATATAGATGGATATAGATGGATATAGATGGATATAGATGGATATAGATGAAAAGATATATATGGATATAGATGGATATAGATGGATATAGATGGATATATGATAAAAATAGAAGAATAGATGGATATAGAGGATATATATGGATATAGAGGAATAGATGGATATAGATGGATATAGATGATACAGAGGACATATATAGATATATATGGATATAGATGGATATAGAGATATAGAAGGATATAGATGGATATAGATGGATATAATTGGATATAGGTGGATATAGATGGATATAGATGGATATAGATGGATATAGATATATGGATATAGATGGATATAGATAGATATAGATGAATATAGATGTATATAGATGGATATATATGGATATATATGGATATATGATGGATATAGATGGATATAGATGGATATAGATAGATATAGATGAATATAGATCTATATAGATGGATATATATGGATATAGATGGATATAGATGGATATAGATGGATATAGAAGGATATATTAGATAGATAAAGATGAATATAGATCTATATAGATGGATATATATGGATATAGATGGATATAGATGGATATAGATGGATATAGAAGGATATAGATGGACATAGATGGATATAGATGGATATAGATGGATATAGAAGGATATAGTTGGATATAGATGGATATAGATGGATATAGATGGATATAGATGGATATAGATGGATAAAGATGGATATAGATGGATATAGATGGATATATATGGATATAGATGGATATAGATGGATATAGATGGATATAGATGGATATAGATGGATATAGATGGATATAGATGGATATAGATGGATATAGATGGATATAGATGGATATAGATGGATATAGATGGATATAGATGGATATAGATGGATATAGATGGATATAGATGGATATAGATGGATATAGATGGATATATATGGAGACATATGGATATAGATGGATATAGATGGATATAGATGGATATAGATGGATATAGATGGATATAGATGGATATAGATGGATATAGATGGATATAGATGGATATAGATGGATATAGATGGATATAGATGGATATAGATGGATATAGATGGAGATATATGGATATAGATGGATATAGATGGATATAGATGGATATAGATGGATATAGATGGATATAGATGGATATAGATGGAGATAGATGGATATAGATGGATATAGATGGATATAGATGGATATAGATGGATATAGATGGATATAGATGGATATAGATGGATATAGATGGATATAGATGGATATAGATGGATATAAATGGATATAGATGGATATAGATGGATATAGATGGATATAGATGGATATAGATGGATATAGATGGATATAGATGGATATAGATGGATATAGATGGATATAGATGGATATAGATGGATATAGATGGATATAGATGGATATAGATGGATATAGATGGATATAGATGGATATAGATGGATATAGATGGATATAGATGGATATAGATGGATATAGATGGATATAGATGGATATAGATGGATATAGATGGATATAGATGGATATAGATGGATATAGATGGATATAAGATGGATATAGGTGGATATAGATGGATAGAGATGGATATAGATGGATATAGATGGATATAGATGGATATAGATGGATATAGATGGATATAGATGGATATAGATGGATATAGATGGATATAGATGGATATAGATGGATATAGATGGATATAGATGGATATAGATGGATATAGATGGATATAGATGGATATAGATGGATATAGATGGATATAGATGGATATAGATGGATATAGATGGATATAGATGGATATAGATGGATATAGATGGATATAGATGGATATAGATGGATATAGATGGATATAGATGGACATAGATGGATATAGATGGATATAGATGGATATAGATGGATATAGATGGATATAGATAGATATAGATGGATATAGATGGATATAGATGGATATAGATGGATATAGATGGATATAGATGGATATAGATGGATATAGATGGACATATATAGATATATATGGATATAGATGGATATAGATGGATATAGATGGATATAGATGGATATAGATGGATATAGATGGATATAGATGGATATAGATGGATATAGATGGATATAGATGGATATAGATGGATATAGATGGATATAGATGTATATAGATGGATATAGATGGATATAGATCGATATAGATGGACATATATGGATATAGATGGATATAGATGGATAAAGATGGATATAGATGGATATAGATAGATATAGATGGATATAGATGGATATATATGGATATAGATGGATATAGATGGATATAGATGGATATAGATGGATATAGATGGACATATATAGATATATATGGATATAGATGGATATAGATGGATATAGATGGATATAGATGGATATAGATGGATATAATTGGATATAGGTGGATATAGATGGATATAGATGGATATAGATGGATATAGAAGGATATAGATGGATATAGATAGATATAGATGAATATAGATCTATATAGATGGATATATATGGATATATATGGATATATATGGATATAGATGGATATAGATGGATATAGATGGATATAGATAGATATAGATGAATATAGATCTATATAGATGGATATATATGGATATAGATGGATATAGATGGATATAGATGGATATAGAAGGATATAGATAGATAAAGATGAATATAGATCTATATAGATGGATATATATGGATATAGATGGATATAGATGGATATAGAAGGATATAGATGGACATAGATGGATATAGATGGATATAGATGGATATAGAAGGATATAGTTGGATATAGATGGATATAGATGGATATAGATGGATATAGATTGATATAGATGGATAAAGATGGATATAGATGGATATAGATGGATATAGATGGATATAGATGGATATAGATGGATATAGATGGATATAGATGGATATAGATGGATATAGATGGATATAGATGGATATAGATGGATATAGATGGATATAGATGGATATATATGGAGACATATGGATATAGATGGATATAGATGGATATAGATGGATATAGATGGATATAGATGGATATAGATGGATATAGATGGATATATATGGATATATATGGAGATATATGGATATAGATGGATATAGATGGATATAGATGGATATAGATGGATATAGATGGATATAGATGGATATAGATGGATATAGATGGATATAGATGGATATAGATGTATATAGATGTATATAGATGGATATAGATGGAAATAGATGGATATAGATGGACATATATGGATATAGATGGATATAGATGGATATAGATGGATATAGATGGATATAGATAGATATAGATGGATATAGATGGATATAGATGGATATAGGTGGATATAGATGGATATACATGGATATAGATGGATATAGATTGATATAGATGGATATAGATGGATATAGATGGATATAGATGTATATAGATGGACATAGATGGATATAGATGGATATAGATGCTTATAGATGCATATAGATGGATATAATTGGATATAGGTGGATATAGATGGATATAGATGGACATAGATGGATATTGATGGATATAGATGGATATAGATGGATATAGATGGATATAGATGGATATATATGGATATAGGTGGATATAGATGGATATAGATGGATATAGATGGATAAAGATGGATATAGATGGAAATAGATGGATATAGATGGACTATATGATGGATATAGATGGATATAGATGGATATAGATGGATATAGATAGATATAGATGGATATAGATGGATATAGATGGATATAGGTGGATATAGATGGATATAGATGGATATATATGGATATATATGGAGACATATGGATATAGATGGATATAGATGGATATAGATGGATATAGATGGATATAGATGGATATAGATGGATATAGATGGATATAGATGGATATAGATGGATATAGATGGATATAGATGGATATAGATGGATATAGATGGATATAGATGTATATAGATGGATATAGATGGATATAGATGGATATAGATGGACATAGATGGATATAGATGGATATAGATGGATATAGATGGATATAGATGGATATAGATGGATATAGATGGATATAGATGGATATAGATGGATATAGATGGATATAGATGGATATAGATGGATATAGATGGATATAGATGGATATAGATGGATATAGATGGATATAGATGGATATAGATGGATATAGATGGATATAGATGGATATAGATGGATATAGATGGATATAGATGGATATAGATGGATATAGATGGTATATAGATGGATATAGATGGATATAGATTGGATATAGATGGATATAGATGGATATAGATGGATATAGATGGATATAGATGGATATAGATGGATATAGATGGATATAGATGGATATAGATGGATATAGATGGATATAGATGGATATAGATGGATATAGATGGATATAGATGGATATAGATGGATATAGATGGATATAGATGGATATAGATGGATATAGATGGATATAGATGGATATAGATGGATATAGATGGATATAGATGGATATAGATGGATATAGATGGATATAGATGGATATAGATGGATATAGATGGATATAGATGGATATAGATGGATATAGATGGATATAGATGGATATAGATGGATATAGATGGATATAGATGGATATAGATGGATATAGATGGATATAGATGGATATAGATGGATATAGATGGATATAGATGGATATAGATGGATATAGATGGATATAGATGGATATAGATGGATATAGATGGATATAGATGGATATAGATGGATATAGATGGATATAGATGGATATAGATGGATATAGATGGATATAGATGGATATAGATGGATATAGATGGATATAGATGGATATAGATGGATATAGATGGATATAGATGGATATAGATGGATATAGATGGATATAGATGGATATAGATGGATATAGATGGATACAGATGGATATAGATGGATATAGATGGATATAGATGGATATAGATGGATATAGATGGATATAGATGGATATAGATGGAAATAGATGGATATAGATGGACATATATGGATATAGATGGATATAGATGGATATAGATGGATATAGATAGATATAGATGGATATAGATGGATATAGATGGATATAGGTGGATATAGATGGATATAGATGGATATATATGGATATATATGGAGACATATGGATATAGATGGATATAGATGGATATAGATGGATATAGATGGATATAGATGGAAATAGATGGATATAGATGGATATAGATAGATATGGATGGATATAGATGGATATAGATGGATATAGATGGATATAGATGTATATAGATGTATATAGATGGATATAGATGGATATAGATGGATATAGATGGATATAGATGGATATAGATGGATATAGATGGATATAGATGGATATAGATAGATATAGATGGATATAGATGGATATAGATGGATATAGGTGGATATAGATGGATATAGATGGATATAGATGGATATAGATGGATATAGATGGATATAGATGGATATAGATGGATATAGATGGATATAGATGGATATAGATGGATATAGATGGATATAGATGGATATAGATGGACATAGATGGATATAGATGCTTATAGATGCATATAGATGGATATAATTGGATATAGGTGGATATAGATGGATATAGATGGATATAGATGGACATAGATGGATATACAAGGATATAGATGGATATAGATGGATATAGATGGATATAGATGGATATAGATGGATATAGATGGATATAGATGGATATAGATGGATATAGATGGATATAGATGGACATAGATGGATATAGATGCTTATAGATGCATATAGATGGATATAATTGGATATATGTGGATATAGATGGATATAGATGGATATAGATGGACATAGATGGATATTGATGGATATAGATGGATATAGATGGATATAGATGGATATAGATGGATATAGATGGATATAGATGGACATAGATGGATATAGATGGATATAGATGGATATAGATAGATATAGATGGATATAGATGGATATAGATGGATATATATGGATATAGATGGATATAGATGGATATAGATGGATATTGATGGATATAGATGGATATAGATGCTTATAGATGCATATAGATGGATATAATTGGATATAGGTGGATAAAGATGGATATAGATGGACATAGATGGATATTGATGGATATAGATGGATATAGATGGATTTAGATGTATAAAGATGGATATAGATGGATATAGATGCATATAGATGCATATAGATGGATATAAATGGATATAGGTGGATATAGATGGATATAGATGGATATAGATGCATATAGATGGATATAGATGGATAAATAGGGATATAGATGGATATAGATGGATATAGATGGATATAGATGCATATAGATGCATATAGATGGATATAGTTGGATATAGCTGGATATAGATGAATATAGATGGATATAGATGGATATAGATGGATAAAGATGGATATAGATGGATATAGATGGATATAGATGGATACAGATGGATATAGATGGATATAGATGGATATAGATGGATATAGATGGATATAGATGGATATAGATGGATATAGATGGATATAGATGGATATAGATGAATATAATTGGATATAGGTGGATATAGATGGATATAGATGGATATAGATGGATATAGATGGATATAGATGGATATAGATGGATATAGATGGATAAAGATGGATATACATGGATATAGATGGATATAGATGGATATTGATGGATATAGATGGATATAGATGGACATAGGTGGATATAGATGGATATAGATGGAGATAGATGGAAATAGATGGATATACATGGATATAGATGGATATAGATGGATATAGATGGATATAGATGGATATAGATGGATATAGATGGATATAGATAGACATAGATGGATATAGATGGATATAGATGCTTATAGATGCATATAGATGGATATAATTGGATATAGGTGGATATAGATGGATATAGATGGACATAGATGGATATTGATGGATATAGATGGATATAGATAAATATAGATGTATATAGATGGATATAGATGGATATAGATGGATATATATGGATATAGGTGGCTATAGATGGATATAGATGGATATAGATGGATATAGATGGATATAGATGGATATTGATGGATATAGATGGATATAGATGGATATAGATGTATATAGATGGATATAGTTGGATATAGATGGATATAGATGCATATAGATGGATATAGATGGATATAGATGGATATAGATGGATATAGATGGATATAGATGGATATAGATGGATATAGTTGCATATAGATGGATATAGATGGATATATAGGGATATAGATGGACATAGATGGATATTGATGGATAAAGATGGATATAGATGGATTTAGATGTATAAAGATGGATATAGATGGATTGTAGA